>JAJMBE010000115.1:0-39620 GCA_030565125.1 Candida pseudoviswanathii
TTGTTGTTGTTGTTGTTGTTGTTGTTGTTGTTGTTGTTGTTGTTGTTGTTGTTGTGGTAATTGCTGTGGTAGTAGGTCGTTTGATGGTGGTGGCACTTGGTAACTTCCGTCCAGTTGCTGTTGCTGTTGCTGTTGCTGTTGTTCATACTGCTCATTCAAATACGCCGGTTCTTGTTTAATGATGAATCGATTGAGTTGCTGGTCGAATGTGTTTGTCGGGGGGTCTATTCGAGACGACGGCACCGATAATGCTGCTCTTGAGGAAAAGTATCCGAAAACCTCTTCCTCTTGTTCTTGGTATAGTCCGTGAGTTTTGTACTCCTGAATATTTGGTGTTAATAGGGTCATCATGCCTGCTGCTTGGTTGAGATGTGGGTGGTGGTAGTTGTTGGCATTGAAGACAGGGTTGATGGTGGTGTCTGAGGTGGCGGTGGATGATGTGTTGGCTGTGAATGCATTGTTGGTGGCTGGGTTTGGGTTATCATTCTCGTTGACTGCCACCAGATTGGAGTAGTGGTTGAATAAGGACTCAGACATCTTTGCATGGTAGTCTGCTGACATGGTCTGGAAGGGGGGTATGCTTGAGACAAGAAAAGGGGGTGACTGAGTAGGAAGGGACTAAAATATATGGAATAAAAATTGGCAGGGGCGTAAGACGGTTGTACAAGCAATGGCTAAGGTTGCGTATTTGTGGGTGAAGAAAGGAATGTAATAATATTTATAAATGAGTGAGAGTGAGTGAGAGTGAGAGTGAGTGAGAGTGTTGAGTGTGTGTGTGTACCGCGAACAATTATTTCTGCTGTTGTTGTTTTTCGGTGTGTGTTGTTTTGTTTTTGTTCGTCCGGATTTGTTGCTTAAAACGAGCGTCATGGAGATGCCGATATCTATGTCTATGTGCAGGACACTACCAGGGCTTAATGGGCTATTTTGTGCATTTTTATAATGCGTCGTTAATCTTGGATGGTGTAACCGTGCTTCTAAAGGGATAATCATTTCTCCAGGTTTTTGTCTTTGTCTTTGTCTTTGTCTTTGTCTGCTTGTGTAAGCTTTCCTTTGTTCGTCCGGTATATATTGGTGTAGTTATAAACAGAGGGTCACTCCGTACCGAGTGTGAAAGCCACCCGTAATTCCTATGATGATGATGTATGTTTCGGGTTTGTAGGAGCTCCGCTAGCAGAACCAGGACCTTCTTTTTTTAGGGCTAGTCTAGCACTAATCTCTATTGTTGTTGGGATGGTCCTGCAAACTGCGGAATTCCAAATATTATCACCCGAGTTGTTCCGCACCACAAAACGGTAGAGGAAGAAGAGGGGAGACATGGAAGCAGTCAGTGAAACTTTAATTAAAGTAAACGGCAAGGGATAACTGCTAGAAACCTACATTGTTCTCTCCATGGTCTGATTGGGGGGGGGGGGGTCATTTTCGACAAAGGGTTTTTCTTGCGATGATGTAATGGTTATTTTTTTCCGACACTCCGGAAGAAAACGACAAACCTTCCCTACACACGCAGAACAAGAAAAAAAGCTTGTGCTGGTTTGGTCACGAGTACTGGAACCAACTACGTAATCATTAGAACACACATTGTTGGCGGCAGTGAGTACGTTCGGCTGTAAAGCTACACCCCCATCGTAACGTTACATAACTTGGATAGCTGCAAAATTTAATGTGCCCAACAGTACGTTCCGGCCGAATTGCTAACACCCAACGCAATACTTTTAGTAAGCGACATCATTCCAGATGCTTGAGACGTACCGTCCGGCTGTTGGTTTCTCGAAGGCAAACGATTTTGCCATCGTCGTTGACGGTTACCATCGATATGCATCCCCATATACTCGGCACGGGATTATAATTTTTCCAGCTGTAGTTTCAGGTTGGCCACAAAATCAACCGCACTACCTAAACAATGTACACTACGGAGAGCCAGAGAGAGTGTGAATTGATGCAGCTCTCCAGCGAGACCCAGCATCCTTTAAGTTTTGCAGAACGGAAAACCGGACTGGTCTTCCATTCAAGTGAAAAGGATCTCGCGTTTTGCATGTACCGCCACGCTCGTTCCATCTCGGGGCAAAGTTGGTGGGGTGAATTTCATCGAAGGCTCGCCAAAGATTTGATCTCACAGACCAAATATCCGATATTATAATCTCTAAACATTTAAATAGGAAGTTGTACGTTTACGGTCCCCAAACCTGGAAACTATCCGCCCGGCCACAAATCCGGAAGGATGCGTATCTCCTTTGCCCATTCATCCGTAAAGACGGACCCGTTAGGCTGGGTTGTCGTAGCAACTGTATTCTAGAAACACACCACTTCTGCGATGCACAAAAGTGAAAAAGGGGTGGGCAATGATTCCAAACCATGAACAACAATGGTTAGCAACTGCAAAAAGAAGAAGGAAAAATCATGTCAGCGTATGTATCAGCAGTTGAAACAGAATTTTGTATTCAGGCACATCCTGTGTTTTATATGGGATCGGCGGTTTCTATGTAGAAAACGTACAACGGGTAAAATTGGGTCAGAGCTAGCGACCGAGCGACCGAGAGCGAACCACCAACGATAGGCGACCGAGAGAGAGAGAGAGAGCGAGAAAAGAGAGGTCAATCCCGCCTCAACTGTTCTTGTACCATGGTATTACAAACACAAACTCAAAGACACTCTTTCCCTCATCCCATATTCTCGGAAACCTCCTGATCGTTCTCGAGTATCTTCTCTTATTTTCATCTTGGATCGTGTAACAAGATGAGAGCAAGGGAAGTTGGCGTAAGGCACCAGGGGCGGACCCGAAACACCCAAAAAACAAAAAGAAAGTAGACGTGCTGAGAAATGAGAAGGCCCAATGACATGTTCTTTCTGGACTTTCCTTCAGTCATCCGATAATCAGAAACTAGACAATCAAATCCTGGTTCCAATTTATTAAATTGTCAAGTCAAACATCCAGCGTGTGACGAAGCAAAACCTTTTTTTTTTTTTTGCTGGTGTTGCTGCTCTGTTTCTCTCCAGCAATATGCAACAACTCATAAATTACATGATTGGGGAATCGAGTGATTATCTCATAAAAACTAGGTCTAGCGAACCAAGAACGGGTACAGAGCGTAGCGATGTACGATAGATTAATCTGGCTTGAGAGAAAAAAAGTGAGGCACACCTTAATTTCGATCCGAGTCTAGAATAATGGCTAACAAACTAAGAAGGGGCCAGTTTCCCTCTTAATTCATGTTTTTTCAAGGGTAGCATTTGCAGCTGGTTATGATACCGCCGCCCTAAAATAAAAAAAAATACACAACCCAGGGTAGTCCTTAGAAAACAAGATGCAGTGCAGTTTGCGTGGGATATTATAATTGCATGTATCACTCACCAGGCTGCCTCGTCACGGAAAAAGCACTGCACGCCTACCCTTTAGTGTGGTGCTCCGTCTAGCTTGGACATTATGTTGTTGTTTTATATCTCGTCCTTGGGAAAGTGGGGTCGACCTCGATGGAGAAGAACAAGAACAACAAAACTCATCTATTTTCAGGTACAGAATTTTGGATTAAAACCCGTCGGCGAAGGCGAAGAAGGAATGTGGGTTTTTTGTTTTTTTGGCTCCCCCCTCATATCCCATGAATTTGACTGCGAAACGGAACAATCAAGTTGTAAACTATCTCTTTTTTATTGTTGTTACTAATACATAATGTTATAGAATAAACGCAAACCTTCTATGTGTGTTCTTTAAGTAAAATGCTAACATAGTAATGTGTGAGGACTTTTAAATCACTCTTTTTTATTTTTTTTGCCATTTTGGAACATGTACAAAAACAAACGTGTGGCCCAGAATCAAATTCTTCTTGACGTGAAGCATCACCTTGACTTTCCAAAACCCAACAACAAGATAAAACCCAAACATAAATAGGAAAAATAAACGACAAAACCGAAATAAAAACATAAACATCCACCGAAAAGAAACAGATCCTTCTTTGCTCGTCAAGATCTAGATCCAAAAATGCAAACACACATCTGTCAACACCTGAAATATACTGTATGGGAATAACTCCGTAATTATAATGCAAAAAAAGAACAAGGAAACCAAAAAAACGAAAAACGTACCGAACGATCTAACTCCTACTCTCACTCAATAAACGGACACTTTCTCGTAGGATCATCCGTCAATATATGATCATCGAGCCAATCCTTCCCCAAGAACCTCAATCCACACGGACACGTGCCCCAATGGTTAAGTTTATCGCTGAGGTTATGTAGTCTCTTAATGGAGGGGTCGTCGAACTTGAAGTGGCGGTTCAACAAGTGTTTCTTGAAGTCGTACGGGCGGTTGAATTTCCCCAGTTTATGGCGGCACTGGTTCTTGGGGAACTTGCAATTGAACCGCAGCTCCGTCTGGTGGGTGCGCATGTGGCGCGACATGTCCCGCGTGATCTTCTTACCGCAGATCGTGCACACCTTGTTGTCCACGAACCGGTGCTCCACAAGGGGCACTACGATGTGCGCGTTGGAGTTCACGAGCGTCGTCATGTCCGGGTACTGGTTCACGTCGATGTGTGTGGGCACGGAGAACGACATGGGCGGCGCACCGGGGACGCCAGCGGCGGCGATAGTCAGCGTGGACGTGTTTGCGGAGGACGGAAGGGAAGAGGCGGCTGTTGTTGAGGAGGAGCCCATGATGGGTTGGGGTGGGTAGAACCCGTGATGCTGTTGCTGTTGTTGTTGTTGTTGTTGTTGTTGTTGGGCGTGTAGAGAAGATGGGGACGTGATCATGTTCAGGGAGGTCGACCCGGCTTGTGCGTCAGCGTCTGATGTCTGTTGCTGTTGTGATGTGGGTGGTTGCATGGATTGGTAGAATGGTCTTGTGACTGGGTAGGAGTGAGAGTGTCGTAATTCCAACCCGGCATTGCTTCTGGACAAGTCTTCGTGGATGTTGGTGGTAGAAAACGGCTGATATTGCTGGAGTGAAAGTGGAGGTACAGATGTTGAGGATAACGGCACCAGCGGTGTAGATGTAGACAAATTCAATTGGGTAGATGGAGGAGGCGGCGTGCCTATATGTGGCGGTTGGCCAAAGTTCGTAGCTGCCCTTATGTGAGCTGGAGCTGGCGGTTGTGGCATTAGATACTGGTTAGACAACGTGTCAATCGTAGAATACTCGTACTCCAGTTGAGCGTTTGCAGGAGGATGAGGAGGTGCGGAAGTAGATGGCTGCGGTATGTTATCCAGTTGAACAGAACTGGCATTAGACTGTAGTGGAGGTTGGTTAGTTTGACTTGGACGTTGCTGTGGTTGTTGAGATTGAACATTTGAAGAAAGTTGATATAGCTGTGGTGGACTTTGTGAACTCTGAGTGTCTTTATTTTCCATGATATTTCTTCTTCTTCTAAGTAATGTTCTTCTTTCTTCTTCAAATTTTTTTGGTCTTGAGTGTGTGGATAGTTCAATTCGATTCCATTTACTTATAGTTTGATTGATAAGGGGAGGATGTTTCCAATAACGAAATACTGATGAGGTTGTTCAGGACTTAATTGGGTGTGAAAACTCTGAATTAACCTTTTAAACTTTTTGACAGAAAGATCCCAAAATTTAATTGTAGTCAGATGTCAGGTTATGCGGTAGTGGTTCCTCCTTAGGTGGTAGTAGAATCGCGATCTGGACGTGATCTTGCAACTATGCTAGTAGGAGGGTTTTCTCCAGGTAAACAAAGGGGGAACTGGAGTTCTAGAACTCTTTCTCGCGGTAACAAAAATTGCGTGGGGCCGACGAGGATCTGGAACCAAACAAAAAATAGTGAAAAAAATAAACAATTACAAAGGAGTGGCGGTAAGTTAGCTGGAGTTTGGGGAAGTGGTTGGTGTGTGTTTGGGGGGATGGTAGAAAAAGCGTAGTTGTTGTTGTAGTAGTCAATGCTCTCTGGTGTATGAGGAAAGTGTATGTAGATGGCAGTGGTGGGTTGAGTACAAAAACAAGAAGTATAAATAAAAAAAAAACGGAGAAAATGAAAGGTTATTAATAATTAGAAATTATAATCATTTAATTGAATCTAAACACCAGTCTCAATTGAATTATCAGAACGGAATTGAAAAGGGGGAATGGAGGTGGGATTGTCTAGGCTGGGGCAAGGGTAGGGAAAATTGTATGGCGAAATAAAACCAGAAGAAAAACCAGAAGAACTAGAAACCCAAAAAAATTTACAAAGAATTCGAGCTAATTTTACAGGGCAGATCAAGATGGTTATATATGTATTGGTACTGCAAATGGAAATGTAAAAAGTGTTTCAAAACCCATTCTTGTACATGTATGTAGAAGGAGCTGTATGATTTAGATTTCGTACTACAAAAAAATTAAGAAAGTAAGCAAAAAAAAAGAAAAAAAATCCTTCCTGGTTGAAAGAAGTAGAAGAAGCTTTTGCTCATTTATTTCTTTTTGAGTCCCTAGTGCTAGTGCTAAGAAGGAAGTGAGATTTTGGCAGGAATTGGAAGAGTTGCATTTGCATAGTGGGTAAATTTGCAGCTTGTGCATAACTTAGTGAGCAAAAGAAGAATCAAGGAAAAGATTTTGTAACGAATGAAAATGTATGACGGACTAAAACGAGCGGGATAGGCTTTTATTCTTCTTCTTCCTACTCCTCCTCTTTCCTTCTCACGAATTGACAATAGGTTGAGACCTGGCGAAAGCTAATAAAACACAAAACGTCCCGCCCCCAGAACGCTTGCTCTTTTATTTTGCTTTCCCTTGCCCACCACCCCCCATTGTTTGCTACTTTGAGGGTTTCAACCGCTCTGCTTGACTTTCTTCTATACATACACTTTGCGGGACGGATAATATGGCCCCAGTAAGACGCAAATGACGGGGAACACATTAGCAAAGCGGGACTGCTAGAATCCCCACCCCCCAAATGCAACCTCCAATACAAAAACCTGGTTGTTTTTCCGGTCTCGAAGGTTTCCAACAATTTTCTCTTGTAACCAGGGCTAAATTTCTTTTCCTGCGTAAGGCAGCAAGCTACGTCAACTCTAAGAAGCACCCGACAATGAAAAGCCCTCTTGAGAGTCTGTGTCTGTGCTTTACGTCGCCCACAACCCATGTACGCTCTGGATATGCCGCAAAGTCGCCAGGAGAGAGAGGGAGGAGTTGACACACTCGTGACAGCGAGCGAGAGCGAGCGAGAGCGAGACAGCGAAGGAAAAAAAATCAAAATCCCCTTGTTTCTATTTTTAAACGCCGCTGTAGCTCCCTCCTCTCAAAGGGAGGTTTTACTGGAGCATTTTCACCACAAACCTGAAGCAACCCATTGGACAGACACACAGCAACAACAACAATAACGGAATTTATGTATTCAATTTAAAACAAGAAGCAAAATTGCTAGCCATTCTGTTTTGTGCAATGGGGTTCCCCTTAATCGCTTGTGCTTATCTTGCTTTTTTAGTTAAGAAATTTCATTTTTTTTATTATTCCTTACCTTTGTAAAAAGAAGAGCGGCCCACGGGAGCGAGCGAACATGTCTAGTCTAAAAACCTTGTGGAACGCATTTGCATTAATAAGCTGAGCTAAAATAGGGTGGTTTAGCAAAGGAATTGCCGGTACTTGCACAAAAGAAAAAAAACACCAGACGTCGACGTGATTTGCGGTTGGATATTAGTTTCAAATCAACTCATTGGGATGAACTGGATATGGCACAATCAGATGATGTTTAGGCGGGGCAGTAAGCACCTATCGGAACAACTTCTTGGGAGGGGCGAGAATTGGAGTCAATGGCACCTCGGAAATCTGGCTTGAATCAACGTCAACAACTCCGGGTTATTGTTGTGGATGTTACGAATTTCAAGTGGGTGCAAAGTTCCGCTTTGTCTAGCAAAGTTCCTAACCTGATTTACTCACGGTCTCAGTCCTCTGGAATGGAACAGAGTCGCCTCCTCTCTCTCTAGGTAGGGATTTTTGCAGATGATTCTAATGCAATGTCAGATCCCAACTTACTAAGCGGCAAGGAGAGAGGAAAAAGAAAGCAGGTCAAGTCAAGTCATGTCAACTCGCCTTGGGTGGTTTTTTTTTTTTTTACTTCGTTTTCGCAGTTATCGAGTTTCATGATACATTCCACCCTGGGCCATCAAAGAATGTATATATGCCCCCCTGAATTTATTTTAGGCATTACAGATGTATGTGTAAGTATGTATCAAAAATTTACAGCTTTCTTTCCATCGCCCTCCTCTTGTTATTTGCGACAAGTGCGTTTAGCATAACTCTTTCGTTCGTGGATGGATCGTATATTTTGTTGAGGATGTGTGTAGCAACCAGGTGCTGGGAAAAACCCAGAAAGAAAGAAAAAAAACCCCAGTGATCAAACATGGTTTTTGTCCCTTTTAGCACCCAAACGATCTTAACCACACGACCAACCTGATTATGGTGGTACGCGGTTAGCCCCCCGTAGTCAACTGCTCATCGAAGAATGAAATTAGACATGAAAGGGCAAAACAGAAAGTCAAGTATATTAAGGCTCCGTTCTGATCTTCCACTAAGTCCACACACAGGCGCTTCCATCGTCCTTTAAAAGGTCTAGACACTGAAATAGACGCAAGTTACGCAAGGCGTAAAAATTAAGGGGAATAACAAGAGCGAGGGCGATAAACAATATCGTATCACTTTCTGTCTGGTATGTGGGCGTCTCCCCCCCCCCCTCCCCGCCTGGGATAGTGCTTGGTTTAGACGAGCAAGGGTGAATGGAGACTATACGCGTGGGTACTGGTCCTACGTGATGAAGTAGTACATTCCATGCACAACCGGTGAACCTCGACAATAACCAACAACTCAAAAAAAATTGGCAGGTCTTGAGCTCACGCAACGTAGGCTACTTTATTCGCATTGAAGGAGTGAGAGAGAAAGAGGAAGCTCTGGTTACGAACCATGTGCCGATTCTATAGTTCTATAATGCAATCTGGGCTAACTAGGCTAGAAATAATTATTCGGTTTGTACCCTATTTCAAAAGGAAGAAAGTCCATGTATTCTGATGCCTCGTATAAAGCAAGAAGTGAAAAATTTTTTACTCTTTGTATTGTGGGAGAGGATTAATATTGTTTGACTAAAAAAAAAGCAAAAACTAAAAAGAAAACTAGAATGGAAAAACTCGACACTGAGACATGGCGAAGGATAAGTGATTAAGCGACATAGAGTTGTTCTTTGACAGTACGTTTGAGATCTTTATAGGTTCTTTTCGTTTGCACACAAGGAGTAGCGCCATTCCACTCTTTGTAAGGCTCGTAATTTTCTCTCAATGGCAAACAAAACACAAGAGCACACACACTCACACACGCAAAAAAGATGAGGTTGATCTGGTCCTTCGTGAGTTTTCTTTTTCTTTTTTCTTTTGCCGTTTACTGGTGGTGATTTTCGAAAGGATTGTGTTTTCTTGTCCAAAAAATGAAAAGCCTGAGGTTCTATGGAAACTCCAAGTTTATTTTCTCTACATGCATTGTTCTCTTGTTTTATTTATTCAAGCGGGTAAAATGCTTGGTTTTGCAGCAATTTGTTCCGCTTTGTGTAATATGTAACCAATGATAAAAGCTCGACTCAAAAAAAGTGCCATACAGAATGAACAACGGAAAAGACTTGAGAGAAAAATTTTGCATTTGTGTCCCCACTTGTACAAGAGCTAGTGGGCTGTGTGTGTATGGCCCTCCAGTAGATGCACGTCATGTTCATGTACGAATACTTTATTTTCCAGACTTGCCATCACATCCCGAAAGAAGCACATCCACCAGGGCTCAACATCAGAGTGGAACAGACATACACCTGTAGTGAGTTAATGAATGGGTGGGAAGAATGACCCGGGATCAAACCAATTTTGTGTGTGTAATTACGTGCTTGAGATTTATTATTTTTTCCCAGTGGTTTGTAGATTTCGATATCGCTTTTGATTTCCACCAACAGAAACACAAGAAACATGAGGGATAAATCAGGCGATCTACGCCCAACGCAGCACCAAGCAACGCGCGAGGCCCAACTCCCCTATTGGCTAACCGGCCGCTCTTTGGCATAACGTACGCTCCAAGGGTGAATTAATTACAACCGTCATACGTTGAGCGACAGCTTGGTTGCTTGCTTGTCGAAGTTGTATTTGCCGGGAATACATACATGTTTCGTCTAGATATTGCCGATTATGTCATCTTTTTTCCATGCCACCCAATTTGACGCAAAACAAAAACAAAGGAAAAATCTTTCTGTTCCGCTTTTGTGCGCTTGCGGCATGAAGCACGAAAAAACAGAAAATAGAGATACAGCATTCGGAGTCTCTAAATGGTTGTGGGTGTCATCCTGGAGATATCAGTAGTACCGCGAGTGCTCTACGTACTAAGCGAATGATACTGCTTGGTTTATTTAGAAGGCATTGTCACTTTTTAGTAGGGATGTCACTAGCGAGCTGGACACTTATACTTTTTAGTCACAATTTCCAACAAATTTCTTACGAAATTATTGTTGAGAAAACAGAGTTGCTTTTAAAGGTACAAAAATCTTTCGAACAACGAGTGTAATTACGTGGAGAAGCAGCGGGAGTTTCTCAATGGTCAGCTCTGTTGTTAACTGGTGCTGTAAGAGAATACAATCAATGTACTGTGCCACCTCGAGTGTGAAACACCCTGTGGGAAAAACAAGCAGCCCTGCCTTTATTGACTCCCCCCTATTTGCTTGCTACTGCAGAAAAGGACAAAGGGAGGGAGATAGCGTAAAATGGAGTAGTTGCAAGGATTGGCAATGACGGGTGGGCTCCAGTGATTTGTAATTTTTATTTTCAGGGGAACACAAGCATGGGGGTTGTTCTTGCTGCTAATATTATTTAGATCATACATTGTCAGAGGTGGCCGGAGAGGGAATACGTCATCTAAAGAAACCCTGGTGCCTCATGGAAGGAGTGGCTAGAGAGCAGACTGGAATTTACCAAAGGACCCAGGCGACACACACACACACACGCACACACACAAAGCTGTTTCAGAAACTTGGTGTTACCAGCGCAGAAATCGAATCATCAATAGTAACCTGACACTGCCTGAAAACAAGACCCCTTTCTTTCGTTTTCCCAAAGCAGGTTAATTATTAAATACTTGTAAGTTTTCTGAAACACAGCCCGGGATTTTTACCTTTTACGGAGCTGGTAGTTGAGAGATGCTTAGGAAAAAAAAAGCCTAGACCCACGATACCAGGCTGAAGATACGGCAAATTCTCGTTATTTTTTCATTACAGATGTAATGCCGGTAGTATCTTACTTATACGAAAAGAAAGCACACCCCGACAGTCGTCTAGCCAAACAAAAACTAGCCACTTAATGTATGTATATTGCTCCCCAGGTTTATGATTGCCCACCCCTGAACGCAACCCCCCTGAAACTAGCAGACCATTTGCATGCCGTGCATAAAACAAAGACAATACGCTTGTGTGGGAAAGAGAAAAAAAATAAAAAAAGAAACGATAGGAGGTCCGAAACCTTTGACACCAATTCCACCAACACATTCCCTGGTGGGACTAACACACGCACACACACTGGACGAAGAGGGATATCAAGAGCGGCAAGGTTGGAACCTTTAGAGTGGTAGTGGCTTTTGTTTGTGAGCCAGAGGATGGAATTGCCGCCTCCAATTTCTAACTCAAACCTGAATCAACGTGAAATCCATCTTAAAACAGAAGTAAAATGAATCAAAACAGAATCGAGGCGACACAGTGCCTGCTTGTTCCAACTGACACTGATCCCCAAACTCCCAAGAAAACTACACTGTGCTCAAGAAGAAAAATAGAACAACCAGTTTCCTCCAAGTTGACGAACACACACCCACACATTCATCGTCTAAGGCAGGTCACTTTAGCTTTTTAGTGTTGATAATAAATTATTATACTTTTTAGACTTTGGGTAGGTGAAAATTTTTTACTAAACACTCTTTATTGTTTTTCTTGTTTGGCTTAGGTTGTGTTTATTTGACGACGATCCTAGTTGGTGTACGGGTGCTGTTTCTCCTAATCTGTGTGTGTCATCCTCGGGATGTAACAATGGGCATTGTGTGTCAAAACCAAAACCAGGAGTGGGCAGACCAACGGTGGCCGCTGCGCGGGTGGCCGGGGGGGGGGTGCGACCAGGGCGAGGCAGCGAAAGAAAACGGACAGTGCGTGCATGATGCACAAGAAGAAGACAAAGAAGCGGACCTGCACACACGCACTGAGACAATTACGGTTACATCAACCAGCGTTTACCACCAGAATTGCAGGTGGTTGTAATATATAAACAAGTAAATTCCCTCTTACAACTCCCCTTTGCAAACAGAAATTTTTTGACCTTCCTTCTGCTTCTGTCTAGTGATTCCACCAACTACCACTACTACTACTGTATTACCTGTCTAACCTTAGTCATTCCTTATAACTTAGTCCAATTGTTGAAACTAATTACTACTTGGAAAGTTCACACTCACTTTATCCCCTCCCCCAACTACAGAGTAGAAAAATCAGATCCCCAACCTTTAGGTATGTATTACAACTAACAAGAGAAGAGGACTGGAAAGAGAGAAGGACATTGGTGATCCATTAGTCATCGCGGCACACCCAAGATAATTTCATCTGAGTGTGGTGGGCTTTTAGTTTAGTGTGCTATCACCCAATTAACCACTTGGCTCTGTGGTGTGCAAGGTGGTTGTAAGTGCACAGAGATTTTTTTTTTCTTGATTGTTTGTCTGTGGTTGTTGTTGCAAGCACAAACAAAAAAACAAAAAAGTTTAGACAAAAGTTTTTCCCAAAAGGGATGGTCTATCTGCAGGAAAATAACACAAAGACACGAAAAATCCCACCAGAAACTCACACAACTTTCAAACCTAAATTTATCACTGCTACCAAAGGGGTATTATGCAAATAATCTCACTATTCCTGTCTGTGTTTGTTTCATATCTCCAACATCAATGAGTCTTTCACCTTGGCCTTTGCTTCTATTTTAAAGAAAATTTTTCTTTGATCCACCAGAGGCTTGTTTATTTATTTATTTGTTTATTCTTTCTTCCCTTCCTTTACATCAACAACAAATCAAATACTAACTAACTTCCAGTCGTTCCTTTCATATTTACTGTTTTATTTGATTTTTCCCCTTCCTTTCTTTTTTGAAACTCAACCAATCCTCCAATGAAGTTCACTCGTGCTACTATTTTAGCCTTTGCTGCATTGTCCATGGCTGCCCCTGCCTTTGACGACCATGCTCATAACAACAAGAGAGATGAAAACTGTGACGAGACCAGAGTCCACGCTCACCACAAGCACAAGAGAGCCGTTGTCTACGACTATGCTTATGTCACCGTCACCGTCGACGCCAAGGGTAACCCAGTCACCACTGAAAGTGCCGTCACTTCGTCTGTTTCCACTGCCGAAACCGCTGAGACTTCATCCACTTCCACCGACGTCTCTTCCACCACCACCATTGTCCAGAACCCTTCCTTGACCAGCGACCAGCCAAAGACCTTGTCTCTTGGTACCGGTACTGAAACCAGATCCACTGAAACTTCTTCCGAGACTTCTGGTTCTTCTGGCTCCGACAACGGTATCTACGGTGACTTGGCTGCTTTCAGCAACCCAACTGAAGAGTTCCAAGACGGTGTCTTGTCCTGTGACGAGTTCCCAGTCGGCCAAGGTGTCATTGCCTTGGACCACTTGGGTTTCGGTGGATGGTCCGGTATCTACAACTCCGACACTTCTACTGGTGGTAGCTGTAAAGAAGGCTCCTACTGTTCTTACGCTTGTCAAAGCGGTATGTCCAAGACCCAATGGCCAGACGACCAACCTTCCAACGGTGTTTCCGTCGGTGGATTGATTTGTAAGAACGGCAAATTGTACAAGACCAACTCCAGATCAAACTACTTGTGTGAATGGGGTGCTGACAAGGCCAACGTTGTCAGCAAGTTGAGCCAAACCGTCGCTATTTGCAGAACCGACTACCCAGGTACCGAAAACATGGTTATCCCAACCGTTGTCAGCGGTGGTGGTTCCTCCGTCATTACCGTTGTTGACCAAGACACCTACTACACCTGGAGAGGTGGTGCTACTTCTGCCCAATACTATGTTAACAACGCTGGTGTTTCTTGGGAAGATGGTTGTGCCTGGGGTACTCCAGGATCTGGTATTGGTAACTGGTCTCCATTGAACTTTGGTGCCGGTTACGCCAGCGGTGTTGCTTACTTGTCCTTGATTCCAAACCCAAACAACTACGATGCCTTGAACTTTAACGTCAAGATTGTTGCCCAGGATGGTGCTTCCGTCAGTGGTTCTTGTGTTTATGAAAACGGTAAGTACAACGGTAACGGTTCCGATGGTTGTACTGTTGGTGTCACCTCCGGTGCTGCCAGCTTCGTCTTGTACAACTAAGAGTTGATACCATGAGGAGTTTGTTTATTCCCAATCTCGTTTTTTTTTTTATCATTATTGTTTTTATTGTCATGGTTTACTCCCAAGGTAGCATGACAGGTTTTTATAAAACTATTTTTTTTGTGTACTTATATATAAACTGTTTATATTGTTGCAAAATGAGTCCTCCACTCTTTTGTTGCTTTCGTTCGTTGTACTATTACTTGTTTATTACGTTTTTATTGGAAAAATATATGATTCATATCATTAATCAGTTCTAATTACACTCTAGCTATGAGGTTTTTTAGTTTGACACACACATACAAATTAAAGTTTTCTTAAGCAATCATCTGCCAGAACTTCTGCCAGAGGTTCTTTGGAGGAGGCACATCGAACTCAACATCGTTGAAGTCCCTAACCCCGGAATCAATATCACATTCATCCAACGGGATCAAGAAATTAGCCCACCTGAACGAATCCCTACCAAACCCAAAGAAGAAGAAATGGAAGCCTGCCCACGCCACCACGAACAAAATAAGCGAGATGTAAGCAGTGAAGAAGTCCGTTGCGTTAAAGTCGAAAAACACAGTGAAGCCCTGGATCAACGCCACGGTGAACACAGTCGCCGTCGCATAGTACGCACTGTATGGCATGAAGAACGCCTTGAACGGTAACGTGTCCCTGCTGATGCCTCTCTTTTTGAGCACCTGCATGAACCGGATGTGACTTACGGAGATGAACCCCCATGCGACGAGACCACATGTGGCGGAGATGTTCAAGAGCCAGTCAAAGACAACGGACCCGTCATTGGACACAACCAAGTATCCCAACGCTCCAAACGCGGCGCTGAACAAGACGGAGACGTAAGGCACCCCTGCTTTTGTCCTGAGGAAGATCTTGGGCGCGACGCCGGACTCAGCGAGACCGTAGAAGATACGGGACGCGGCGTAGACATTGGAGTTGCCCGCGGAGATGATGGTGGTGACGATGACGGCGTTGAAGATGTGTGGGAGGACCTTGGTGCCGGAGTTCTCCATAGCGATAATGAACGGGGAGTTTCTGGTGAACCCACCCTCTTCGGTGAGTTTGGGGTCGTTGTAGGGAACCAAGAGCCCGATGAAGAAGATGCAGAGCACGTAGAAGACCAAGATTCTGAACATGACTTTGCGGATGGCGCTCTTAAGTGCGCGGGGCGAGGCTTCACCAGCGGTAACGGCGACGAGTTCGGTACCTTGGAAAGTGAACACGGAGTTGATCAAACCACTGATGAATGCAGCGACGTATTTCCCGTTGTTCTGAACAAGGATACCTTCACCCCAAGCATATCCGTTTCTCCAGTAACGGAACCCGACAGGGCCCGTCTGTCCAGCACCACAGACCATGATGAATGCATAAATGATCCAGCCAAGCACAGCGATGACTTTGACGGACGCCATCCAGAACTCGATCTCACCGTAGAACTTGACGGGGAATAGGTTAGACACGGTCAAGATGACGAAGAAGATGGAGATCCAGGCGACGATGGGCACAGCGTCCGTCCAGTACTGGATGACCTGGCCAATGATGGACAACTCCAAGGCGAACGTGATGGCCCAGGACCATCCGTAAAGCCAGCCGTTGGCGGCACCACAACTCTTGGAGACCCAACGGGTGACGAACTGCGCGAAGGACCCGGAGATGGGGATATACGTAGCCATTTCTCCAAGGGATTGGGTCACGGAGAAACAGATGGTGGTGACGAACAAGAAGGAGATCAAGGACATGACAGGTCCTGTTTCGCTAAGTAAAGAACCGGTAGAGATGAATAAACCGGTACCGATAGTACTATTTGGTGGTTAGTTAGTATGGGGTAATGTTTTGACTGCAAAAAAATTAAAGGTGGAACATACCCTCCAATAGCGATCATGGAGACATGTCTAGCTTTCAAGTCTCTCTTGACATGACCAGTAGAGTCTTCTTCGAAATTGCTGGGGACTTTCGAGATGAAGTGCGCCTTCTTGGAAGATGTAGGTGGGATGCTGGAGCTGTGCACGGACTCTGACGAGTCGGTGCCTATGTGCTTTTCTGTGTCGTGGGACATCATTTGTGGTTAGGGGAGAGAAACAAAAACAGGAGGTTCTACAAAAGCAAAGATGGTGACAATAGAGGGTATATATAATGGGCATCATTGTATTATCCAGAGCAGGACAAACGGTTACATGAAGTGGGCAGACACTACCACCTTGATTATTTTCTGGGTTTTTTCTTGGTTGGTGAAATTAAAGTTTTTTTTTTCTTTGCCCTCCCCCCCCATGGTGGTGGAGGTGGTGGTGGTGATGCTGAGCTTATTGGTAGCAAACATATTGCATCATCACGGCAAACGGAGTCTGGCGGTGGTGGTTGTTCTTTGTGGAGTTGGTTGAACCTTATCTGGAAATGTAACACCGATAACCGTGACTCACTCACGCTAGCCCCTGACTCTTTGGTTCAACCTCGG
Source organism: Candida pseudoviswanathii (assembly GCA_030565125.1). Classification (NCBI taxonomy): domain Eukaryota; kingdom Fungi; phylum Ascomycota; class Pichiomycetes; order Serinales; family Debaryomycetaceae; genus Candida; species Candida pseudoviswanathii. The sequence goes on from JAJMBE010000115.1 coordinate 16,809, forward strand.
GGCGAGAGAGAAGAACGATCTGTATGTGCATGTTAGAGAATTAGCATCCGCGGTAATCCAGCACACTCAACACCACAAAATTATTATATGGGGGAGATGGGATAGATGGGTGGGATATTATTGGTCAGCTGGGCTGGGTATATTATTTTGCTTATATATGTACACCTACCCCGAAAGTATTAAATAGCATCTTACAGTTTATTAACGGCGGCTATTGTTGGATCAATACAGACTTTCCTTTCTTTTTATCAGAACAAACAGAAATCGGCCTCGCCCGCAATGCCGTTTGGGAAATATCGCCGTACGTCCAAATATTTCTTGTCCCCTTCATGATTCCTACTCTCAACATTCCCTTGATCGAGGCGGCGCTTAATTATCAGAACCCAAGTCACCGATAAATTGACTTCTTAGACGGAATACTATGTATTAATATACAACGTATGCACCTGCCACGTCTCCTCTTCTCTCCAGCAATTCAGAACACCGCATCTTGGCATGTTCTTCCGCTCTATGATACGCGGAGGATCGTCAGGCGTGATGCCTAAAATCATCAACTACTGCTGTGATACCTCCTCCCGCAAACTCACCACCGCGTTCACGTACAGTCTAGGGCGAGCGAAGATCATGAAATAGCACACTCGCAGCATCTCCCACATCTCCGCCGTGACACTATCCAGCACTCTCCATCCTCCCGTAGAGTATTTTATAGCTTTTATTTTATTGCCTCTTTGGGAACACTGCATATATTGCATTTCGTTTAATACGAGCTATCGCTCTCTCTCCTTTTTCTGTAGAACTAGAACTCCGTGAATTTTAGACGGGAATGTTATACCTGAAATTGTTGGCCAGGGTTACGAGATAGTGCAGCAAGCAACAACTTTGCTCACTCTCGTTTTGTTCCATATTGGACAGGAAGGAAATGAGAATCACCGTACTATCGCGAGGCACTTTGTCAGGCGTTAATAAAGGGATTTACCATTACAAACAAACATTCCCGATGGTAAGGAAAGATTATAATATAGATTGCATTATCTTAATTGTCTTGCCCTAGTATTGTTAAACGTGTGCTCTCAACTTGCTCAACCTCCCAGAAGACGAGCCCCGGTTGTTCAACCGTCAGAATAGACCGTGCTTGGGCTCCTGTTTATCCGCCACCACAATTAGAACATAATTTTTGTGACGTTCGTTTCCTTCGCTGTGTTATTATCGGGGTCGTTAGCCGGTCAGTGGGATGGCGGCATGCACAACGTAAACTCCGGAATTTCAGACCTAGCCATTCCTCCAAAGTCCCTAGCTGATGATTATCATGATGTGGTGGTGATTTGTTGTCCACTTGACGTAAACCAAAACAATGCGGGAAGATAACGCTCGGGTCGGTAATATGCGATGGGTTCATTCCCTGTGGAGCTTGCATATGGCTGTACGAAACGTAAGCCTTCTTAGTTAGTTTGTGTGTTCTTATTGGACACCTTCGTCTCTGAGCAACAATATACACAAGGTAGAAAAATAAGGCGTAGACATCACAGGAACCGATTGGCCCCAACAACAAATTCTGTCGTGAGACACCAGTTGGCCATGAACAACATCGTCCTGCCATGCCTATGTTAATTGACGACAGGACAAGTGGAATACTCCCCCAGTTCAAGTTGTGGCTGGTGAGTGAAAATTTCAAGGACAAAAGGAGGGCAACTGCCCTGATTCTAGAAGGGAAGGTTCCTTTCGTAAACCGGGAACAACAAAAAGAAACAAACAGTCAAGTAAACGGTCTAAAGCAATCAAAGGAGTCCATTTAGTAAGCCGTTTGCTTTCTTAAAACGAAAATCCATTGTCTTTTTATTCTCTTTGTGGTTAATGAAAAGGGCTTTGCGGTCAATCGATCACTGGAGAAACCAGAAGCGACATAGTTGATACACTTTTGTGAAACTTCAGATCACACTTCCATGCTTTTGGTATTTTATAGCCTCTGCCTTCCTCCTCTTCCTCGTCCCCTATTTGACCTGAAATACTCTTACGTATATATAAAAAACCCCCACATCTTTCTCTCCACGCCTTGAATCCTCCTATCCCTCTCCCTCTCTCTACCACAACCACCAATAATGAAGCAATCCACAACTGAATTCTACGACCTCCGACCACGCGACCTCAAGGGCCGGCCATTCTACTTTGATCAACTCAAGGGCAAGATCGTCGTCATTGTAAACACGGCCTCGCGCTGCGGGTTCAACGAGCAGTTCCAGGGTCTCGAGGCGCTCCACCAGAAGTTCGCGGGCCAGCCCGTCGAGATCATCGGGTTCCCGTGCAACCAGTTCAAGCAGCAGGAGCCCGAGGACGACACCCAGATCGCGATCTACTACAAGGTGTATTTCGGAATAACGTTCCCGATCTTGGCTAAGATAAACACCAACGGACCCCAGGCGGACCCCGTGTATCGATACTTGAAGAAACAGAAACGCGGTGTTTTGGGACTAGCTAGGATCAAGTGGAACTTTGAAAAGTTCTTGATCGATGCCCATGGGAATGTCGTGGCGAGGTTCAGCACGTTCACGACGCCCGAAGCTATCGGCGTCAAGATTGAGGAGATGTTGCGAACTATGCAAACTATTAGTCCTGCCGCTGCTGCTTACTGACATTGAGAGTGTTGGGATTATGTGTGTGGGTATCTTCAGTTCTACTTTTTTTAGGTATTGTCATTAGAATAAATATATGGATTTTGTTTAACGTTAAGACAGATCAGGTCGACCTTAAGAGCGGTCGAATAAGCTTTTTATAGTGGTAGGAAGACACAGACCAAGTGACTTGGTCTGGCTGCAAAACCACACGTATAAGGCTCAGTCAAATATGCAACACCCTACATATCCTTAGTCCTTAGCATACAGGTATATACCCCGAGGACTCACGAGTATTCATACCTACATGTTGAACGTATAACCTAGACGAATATATTAAATGTCTTAAAATGACTTTAAAACTATGTAGTGTAAGGGAAGGAAAGTTATATCGTTATCATAACAGTATGTCGGACTATCTATCTAAGGTTCATCATCTTCTTGATTCGTTTAGCATCCTGGCTCTCGTCACCATCGCTCAACTTCTCATCAAGATCCCTCTTGTTGTTCCTGTACAAGTCAAACAAGGACCAGAACTTCAAGTTCTCGTCGCCAGCAACAGTAGCCAACGTCAAGTTGTCCGGAGACAAGCACCCGTTCAAGATGCGTGAATCGTGGGCGTTGACAATCTCGCCAGTTTTCTGCAACGTGGGGTAATTAAACAACGAGATGCTGTTCGTGGGGAACCCGTGGGTCGCGACGATCTCCATACCTGTCCCGTTAGCGTACCCCCAGTTCAATGACGAGATCTGGGATCCTGTCTCAATGGTGTTGACACGCGCGCCCGTGGTGGTGTTCCAGAAGTTGATCGTTTTGTCGGTCGATCCACCACCGGTGGCTAACAAGGAGGATTGGTAGGGACACCATGATAATGCCTTGACTGCTGCTTTGTGGCTGGATTTACTGTAGAGTGGAGCGTTGCTGTTGTTGTTGTTGTTGTTGTTGTTGGAGGTGGATCTGGCATCCCAGATGCATACGAGATTGTCGTTACCTCCGGTTGCTAATAGCTGGCCGTCTGATCTGTACTCGATGCCGCAGACTTCAGCCGCGTGAGCATCTTGTAGCTGGCTGACTAGGTGATTGGCGATTCTGACATCAGAATGGTAGATGTGTCCTAATCTGGACCCACTTGTCAAGATGTGCTGATTCCAATCCTGCAGCGCGATTCTTGTTAAATGGTTGTTACAGTTCAAAGTTCTCAATTTGGTGTTTGATTCAATATCCCAGATCTCAATCATCCCGTCTTCTTTACCGATGGAGATGTACGAGCCATCCTGTGACCACTTCAATGACGTGACGAGTGTCTTTTCGGGTAGTTCGCAAAGAAGGCCGACTTTGCCCGTTGATGCATTCCAAATATACACCGCGTCTTCCAACCCAATCGCTAAGAAGTTCGACAGCGACCAAGCTAACAAGTTCAAGTAGAAATCGTCCACTAATCCAGGCGCATCGAGCACTCTTTCTGGTGCGCTGGGGATCTTATTTGCTCTAGCTGATGCAGCAGAGGGGGTTAATGAGGACTTGGACAATAGTTTTGATTTGGGAACTGATGATTGACTCGATAACAGTCTTACCAAACTGACTGGCTTCTTGCGTTCTGGTGGGAGGGGTTGGTACAATAAGATTCTTGAGTTGACTTCCAATCCACACGCTTCGGCAACGTGGTGCTGGTAGATCTTGGAGGTCTGTGCTTTGATATGTGTCTGGGGTGATGCGTTGGGCAATGGGAGGTTTGTGGCCGTCTCCAATTTTCCAGTTATGGAGTTGTACCGTGATGGTATGAATCTGTCTGAGGATGTAGTTGCTGACTGGTGCTGTAAGTCAGACGATGACGTGGAACCGCCTTGACTTATGAGTGAGTTTGTTCGGCGCAACTTGAATGGATTAGACTGGGAGATGGAGGATGAGGAGGTTGCTGAAGAGGGCAAGACAAGTGTAGTTTTGGATCTGACATTCAAAGAAGGTCTCAAGGTGGGTGGTAACTGAGGTCTCAGAAATCTGGATTCCTGTTTGGTTGGCATTGGAGCAGGGCTTGCAGCAGGAGCAGCTGAAGCGTCAGCCATAAAGTTCTTGTTGGAAGGTTTCAAAGGGGTGTCATTTGGTAGGTGGATGGTTCTGTTGGATATGTTTGGACTCATGGACTGGAGATATTGTCGTTTGGAAGGGGAGATATGATTTGACGACATGGTTGTTGTTGAAGTGGTGGTGGTGGATGATGTAGTTGTTGGTCTAGTTGGACTTTTCTTTTTGGTGATATCTGAAGAAGAGTCACTTCTGACGAAAAGGTTATTTTTGAATAGCGTTGGTTTGCTATTGGGGGATACTAATGACATGATTGGAGGAAGGAGAAGACGAGAAGTTAAGTACGAAGTGGGAAGTGGGAAGTGGGAAGTGGGAAGTGGGAAGTGGGAATCGTCAAAGGGAAAAGAGTGTGTTATGGGTGAGTTTGGTAGTTGGCGGGACGTTTGCAATAAAGTGAGTTCACTTGAAAGGGGGAGGGGGGAAAAAGAAAGAAGGTTATAAGAATGTAATGCAGGATAAGGGGTGTGATTTAAGTGGATGGGATGGATGGATAAGTGGTTGATGATGGTTAGTGATATCAAGAAAGACGTTGAAACAGATGTGAAATAATTTTTTGTCTTTCGAGTGGTGGATAAAGTAGTGGTGGGTGGGTGAGTGAGTGAGTGATGATAGGAATATTATTACTGTATAAGTTGTTTAAATATGCAAGAAGAAGAAGAAGAAGAAGAAGTGGACAGTAACTTGCATTTGGTAAATCAATAGATTATCCACTAACAGAGAGCAATGGGTGTTAAATCCATCGTCATAGTTTTCTTTGCCAGTAGAAAATTCTTCTGATCTGCAAATGTTTACTTTGTTGCCCAATTAGGAAACACTCACACATTTTTTTATTTTGCAACTTTTCATTTTCCACACTTTAATCATCCACCACAACCAACCATAATATCACCAACTACCAACCACCACTGTCTAGCTATCTACATTATTATATTCATCCTAGGATTATCTATCACTCGTTTACATACATAGACAACTATCCATCCTAATAATACTGTCAATTTCCTGTATTATTCGTGAGAAAATGACGAGAAAACAAACGGGACAATAAATCAAGCCTAATGCCGTGATATCTCTCACCCACTTGAAATTCAATGCATAAAGCAACATGGGCTAAAAGCACTTGAAATTACCCTGCATCGAAACCGCAAGACACACTCAAAGGTCATCAGTGCAATGCTCTGGGGGGAGGGGGCTACAGCCCATCCATGAGTTAAACACGAGTTATGTATACCCGAGATGGGTTTACATAGCCACCTGTTGATAATACAACAAGTGTAACTCTTATTATCCTGCTATGTAAAGAATGACCAGTAGTTCCATGGAAAGAATCTCCTAGACCGGTAATGGCAGAGAGCTTAGTTCGGCTAGCCGTTGCTATGGGTTGTCCCAACTTATCTGGAAACTATTACTTATGTGATTTTTCCCCGCCAATTACGAGATAATATTACCATACCCTCCAACGGTTCATTACCTCTTTGGTTAAATTGTGCTCGAACAACGTCCCTAGTCTATCTCCTCCATATTCGTTGAGCCCACCTCGGGAGTCCGAGACGGATCGTGCGAACTTGCACAAACTTCGGTCAATGTTTCACCAGCAACCGTCCAACGAGACAACCACAGAAAAAAAGGAGACGCAATCAACACCCGACGATGCCAGACAAGCCCATACCATACCATACCATACCATACCATACCATACCACCACCAATTGAATCATCATGCCAGCATATCATTCCACATTCTTAGCAGAAGAACAAACCCAGGACGTCCGCACAATCGGCAACTTATCCTTATTGTCGTTCCACACCAAGTTCCGTGGTCCTGTGTACCCGCCCACGCAAGAGTACGACATTGTCGAGGAGACCTTGGACCTCTTCCGGGCGAACTCGTTCTTCAAGAACTTTGAGATCAAGGGCAACGCCGACAGGTTGCTAATCTACGGGATCTTGTTTGTCAGTGACTGCTTGTCGAAGTTGAACAAGGGCACGAGCTCGCGTGACGCCGTGAGGATCTTGACGAATTTGAGCCTTGATAACTTCAGCATGCCTGGTGATATCGGATTCCCGTTGAACTCGTTGTACTTGCCTGCAAGAGATAGAGCCGAGAGCGACTTGTTGAGGAGTTACTTGCAGCAGTTTAGACAGGAGTTGAGCGATAGGTTGATTAAGAGGATCTATGCGGACGATGAAACGCTGCCAAGTAAACACTGGTTGGCGTTCACGAAGAGAAGATTCATGAATAAGAGTTTATAAGGAGTTAGTTAAGTTTAGTTTATGAATGGAAGGAATCTATACGTGTGTTGTTGATACTGTTGGTATTCTGCCCCGTAGAATCGTAGTAGGAGTCGTTCTTCATGGCCGATACGGATGTCAAAGAACCGGTATAATATATAGCTGTTGATGACAAGGTTGATGTAGTTAGACAACCAGAGCTGGATGCCAATTGAGAACAACCAGAACCCGAAATAACTAGGATGTCGAACGTGTCTGTAGACTCCATGCGTCACCAACCTATGGTGAGGTTGCTTCGTATGTGCCAAATAGTGACTAAATGACGCCCCACACGTCTTCATCGCAAAATGTCTAACCACCAACCCAGCCACACTAACAACTATCCCGGGTCCTCTCGACCAGCGCAAGGGAAGCCATGGGATATACCGCATGATGAACCGAACAGACAAGTACTCCCAGACAGCCAAGACCTGCATGGTCCAAAACTCCCAGTTTCCGCGATTGCCATAGATCAAAAACGACCTGGATGTCACGCTGGTGCGCTGGTACGTGTACGTGTTGGTGTACTCGGCGATGAAGTAGATCTGGAGGAAGAGAAAGTAGACTAACAACGGGAAATACTTGGACGAGGCTATGAATAGGGAGATCGTGCATGAGGTAACAGTGGAGCCAAGGATGAAACTCACGAGGTATAGTTCTAGTAGGTTGTTGTTTGATGGGTCGTATGTAGTCATGAGTTGATGGGCGTGTGATCTTCGTGAGATCAAGACGCGATTCCCATACCACCACAGAAACTTCTCTTCTTCTTTCGTCGTCCCTGAACACATAAGCCACACAGAAAATTTTTCAAGCAAATACCACCACCACATACTTTCCAACCTGACCAACAATGAGTGTACTTTCACGAGGAGGCCTAGCACGGTACAAACCATACAAGAACAATCTTCTCAAGATCGCACTCAAGTCATTCCTCCTCGGCGCACTCTTCACCCTCAACCTCCTCTTCCTCCTCCTTGGTTCTTCCTACACGTCGCACCCCAAGATCCACATCTACCTACTATTCCTTGTGTGGTTCTACTCCATGGAGTTTACAAGCACGGTTGTGTTCAACAACCCCGAAGTCGACGATGACTCGTTCATCCTCGAGGACAAAGAAATGCATTTCTTCACGGTGCTCACGCTCCTTGAGCACTACGTCGTCGATTCGACGTACGGCACGCCGGGGATAAGCCACGCCGCGACGTGGCTAGGGTTGGCGTTGGCGGTGGGCGGACAGGCAGTCAGGACGTTGAGCATGTACACGGCCGCGGAGTCGTTCAATCACTATATCCAGAGAAGCGCCCGGGAGAAACACCGACTCGTTACGCACGGCGTGTACAGTGTGTTTCGACACCCGTCGTATTTCGGGTTCTTTGTGTGGTTTGTGGGATTGCAGGTGTTCTTGAACAATGTGGGATGTTTGATCGTTGGCGGGGTGGTGATTTGGCGGTTCTTTAGGGACAGGATTGGGTTTGAGGAGAAGTTCTTGGTTGAGTTCTTTGGTGAGGATTATGTGGAGTATAGACGGAGGACTAGAACGTGGATGATGATTTAAATAAATAGAAAAAGACAATCATGTATAATTATGGTTCTATACACACATTAGTTGGGGATACACATACAATTATATAAATAAAAAAGAAACAAGTCTATATGTTGAGAATTAATGGGTTTTCTTTTTTGGATCAACCCCGAAACCATTGGTATTTCTAAACATCAAGACACCATTGTCACCGTCGACGAATTGGCACCATCTGGCGGATTTCCACAAAGAAACCCACATGTTTTCATCAGAGTGTTGATAATGGATACCCATAACCTTCTTGATACATTCACTGGCTTCTCTGGCATTGTAGAATGGGATTCTGGAAACGTAGTGGTGCAAGACGTGGGTCTCGATGATGTCGTGGAAAATGTATTGTCCAACAAATCCAAACTCTCTGTCGATGGTAGCAGCAGCGCCACGGGCAAAAGTCCATTGACTAGCCTCGTAGTGTGGCATTTGTGGGTCAGAGTGTTGCAAATAAGTGATAAACACCAACCAGTGGTTGACTAAAAGGTATGGCAAAAAGTAGTTGACAACAAAGTTAAACAAGCCATAGTTCTTGTACCAAGTGTACAAAACAGTGAACTGGATGAGGATACCCAAGTCGGATAATAAAATAAACCAGTAGTCTCTCTTTTCGAAAATTGGAGAGTTAGGGTTGAAATGGTTAACGGAAAACATGCCTTGACCTGGGTACTTCTGACCGCTGACGTTGCTAACCAAATAAGCGAGCCAGCCAAACAATTGCTGGAAGATCAAAGTCAGCAAGGAGTACAACGGAGTGTCGCCCAACAAATCATCCAAGTCTTCCACGCCTCTAGCGGCCAAGAACTCTTCTTTGGTCTTTGGCACAAACACCATATCTCTCGAGATGTGGCCCGTAGCCTTGTGGTGCTTACCGTGGGAGTACTTCCACGAGAAGTAAGGCACCAACAAGTACGAGTGCAAGATCCAGCCAACCAAGTCGTTGACCCAGCCATAGTCACTGAAAGCCTGGTGGCCACACTCGTGGGCCAAGACCCAGATCCCGGTGCCAAATAACCCCTGGCACCAGACGTATCCTGCCCAGGCGGCGAAACGCAAGTACTGGTTGGGCAAAAACTGGATGTAGTTGTTGGCGACAAAGCCCAAGACAACCATGCAGAAAATGTCTCTAAAGACGTAGAACAAAGACTGCAATAATCTGCGCTCGTAGCAGTGGGAAGGGATGGCGGATAAGATGTCCTTGATGGTGTAGTCTGGGACCTTGAAGGTGTTTCCGTAGGTGTCAATTGCGGTTAAACCTGTTTGATAAGAAGATGGGTTTGACTGGAAGGTTGCAACGTTGCCCTTTTTGTTGATGGTGGTTGTTTTGTCAGCACCATTTGGGTTTGACGAAGATGAAAAGGAAGATGTAGTAGCGGAGGACATAGTGGTGGGAGGGGGTGAGTATATGCCAAATGAATGACTTTCTTTACCTAGGGTAGTGGTGGGAGAAGTAAAGAATGAAACTAATCTGGAGAAGCAGAAGGTGTATAAAAAAATTTTCCAACAAAAGAACGGAAAGATGGGTTTTTTGGGGGGGATATTAAATATTAAATACAAAAAGAGAAAAGAAAAATTCTGCCCATGAGATACAAGGTGGTTGATTCGGTGGGAGTGTACACAAATATGATGTGATAATCCCTAAACTAGAAAATTTTTCTTACTAGGGTAATAAAGACAAAAGTGTTTAACCAATTGTCAGTTCATATAATACAAGGACAGTAAGAACTCTCTGTCTGTCTGGGTGTCTGGTGGTGTCTTTGTGGATTTCCACGTCGACAGCTTCCAGTAAATTTTTTCGTTTTTGTTGGGGAGGATGGGCGGCAGCTCGCCAAACGATGGGGTGGGACACAATGGAAGACTGCGAAAATTTTCAGCCAAACAGAGCACAACCATAAACCGCCCAAAAAGAAATTCAAAGACCACGTATGGTGGCTTCTTTGGTTTCTTTTTCCCAATCATTCGATGAGCTACTATTGGTCCTACTTCTCTAGCTACTATCTCTCCCTCTCACCCATTGCATTACAAAGAACTAGCCTCCCTACTGTGGAGATCCTTCTCTCCAAGCATGCCAAAATAAATAGATGCACTACAACGTGGGTGTAACACCAGTTGATTCTTCAGATAGTCAAAGAAAAGAAAAAAAGGCTAAACGATGTGTCAGTTCTTCAAATAGTCTATCTATCGAACAAATCCCGTTGACTACGGGACTACATAAACTTAATCCGGTCAAAAAAAAGCAATCACTCCTCTCTAACAGAACAATAAACTCGTCGAAAGAAAAAGAAACTCCACCTGGCTGAGAACAAAGCACTGGGAGTTTAGGGGGGGCTATACGGACTATTGATCTCAATGCATGTACCCATGGGGGGGGGGATTTGCTCACTATGTCGAATAGCCCACGGCACTTGCACCTTGTGTATTTTTTTTTTCACACGCGTAGGCGGAATGTGTCTGTTTATTGTTTCAAGAGCCACCTCATCCTGGTTACTCTCCACCGGTGATCAAACTCCGTTCATTGTGTCCCACCTGCTGTTTAACCCTTTCGTAGCCAGTGGTCTCTACCCCTAACTTGACTAACAATATTGTCCATCCTCCCATTTGGTAGTGCCAGAGATAAATAATAAAAACGCACATGATTGAGCAATATTCTTGGCGGTGTTTCATTGTCACAAATTTTTCTTTGTCCATTTAAAGTAAATTTATCATATCTCCACGTGACTTACCACCCCTTCACCCGAACACGCTCTGAAACTATTAATAGTATACATTCACATCAATCAAACCAACAACCCATACCTATCTAACGAATATTATTTAATCTAGTAGTGTTCATATGCACATTGATATCTAACTTATCCGCATTCTCTTCAATCCTCTTCAACCTCTCATTCTGGCTCTCCACTTCCGTGCTCATGGTGTTGGCAATGCCATGCAACTTCTTTGCATAGTTGCCAATTTGGTCCAAATTCAGTGCAATCTCCTTCTCCATATCGTCATCCTCACTGTCGTTTTCAAATTGGTATCGCTGTGCGGCAGTCAAGTATCTCTCGTCCTGGTACTTGTTGAAAACGTCACTGTTGGTGGCATTGCTCGTCAATCCTTGCTTGATTCTTTGCTCACTTTGGAACATCTCTTGACGGTTGGCTTCACGCAAGTACTTCTCTTGCGCCTTCTGGTTCTTGATCTTTTCCTCTTGCTGACGCAATCTAGACTTCTTGTTGAATGGATTGGTGGATGGCATAAAAATAGAACGGTTCAATCTTCTCAATTCTTTCACCTTCTCATCGGCAATCAGCGTTTGTGTCTCTGCCAACAACAAGTTCTGCTCAGCACCGTATAATCTCTCAGATTGAGATCCCAACATACCCAAAGTATTGGTACCCGATGCATCTGCTTCTTGCGCCATTCTAAGCGTGTTTCTCGTACTTTGCACAGACTCCTGCTTGACAAATTTGATATCTTGCTTGATTGCCTCAACTTCTTCGTCTTCAGAATTCACCTGCTCTTCTTCTTGTAGTTCACTAAGATCCAAGTTCAAGTCATCCACCTCGACACATTCCCCGACTTCTTCATTCAAGTCCAAGTTCAAGTCATTCATAGGCTGTGTGTTTCTTCTCACTGGTTTCTTACTCTCAAACATCTGGTGCGACGGCATAGCGTTAAGATCAAGCGCAGAGTCAGTATCCCCCATGTACGCCTGAGTTTGTCTGGTGGAAGTACGAGTCACCGGCTGCTCGGTCTGTCTTGTCGACATACGACTGACAGTATAAGCATTCTGTGCAAGTGGTTCCGGCGACTCTGAATTCTTAGCTGATCCATAACGGTTGGTAGCAGTATTCGTTGAGCTAGCATATGGCGAAGCAGTTGGTCTGGTATAAGGAGTCGTACCCGCAGTAGCGGTAGACGTAGACGACGTTGATCTTGTGTATGGACTAGGAGCAGTTAGGTTTGACCCGTACGGACTTTGTCTCGAGGTGTTTGCCCCATAAGGGTTGGACGATCTACCGGACGATTCATAAGGGCCAGCAGACGTAGCGGTACTCACACTGCTATTTGATCTGCCGCCACCATACGGATTGCCTGGTGCTCCGGAAGCTGACCCCCTATTACTTCCCGCGCCACCTCCATAAGGAGATCCGTTGCCGTTACTCACACCTCCGTTTCCACTCCCGTTGGCCGCGTATGGGTTCTGTCCGCCGACGTTGTTGATATTAGCATAGGGGTTAGCAGGTCCGAGTTGTGGTCTCATTTGTGCTCTTTCCTGGGCGTAGTTCTTGAACGCCCCAAACTTCTCCTCTCTGCGCTTGTTGGACTTTGTGGCGATGCCGACCTGGCTTAGTTCCTCTCGGAGTTCCTCCTCGGTCGGATCCTTCTTCATAAACATTTTCTTGATACCCATGGTTGATTAGTTTGGTTGGTGGTATTAGTGGAGGGAGGGAAAGAAAGAGTGAAATATTTAATAGAGTTTGAGATTTGTCAGGTATTTTTTTCTTGCGGTGTTCGGGTGTTGCCATTTTTGGATTTTGTTTGTTTGTCTGTTCGTAAATCTGTGACGGAGTGTGCTGTACAGCCTGGAACAAACTTTTGCCAATGACAGTTGCAAGAATGTTATCACTTCAGAGGTTAATAGAATTACATTGTCCATGTTCATCATTTCACCGTGCTTAAAATACCTGTTAGTAATCCTAGCGACAACAAAAGGAACGACGTGGTCATTGGAACGACGCATGTGTCTTGCTAGTCACGTGTGATCGGCAGTAAAAAGTTGCTTTTTTTGTCAACCATTTCCCATCCAACAAGATACTAAGATATTGGGGAAGCCCAGAATAGGTGGAATAATCCATGGCAAGACCTTTCCCTGAGTCCCAGATCGATCTAGATCCAAAGTGGCTTGCATTCTGTGAAGTGGCAAACCTTGAGCAACCGGAATCGGGAGCATGACGCGGTATCAGATATCGATTACAGCCAAACAAAAAAAAAAGAAAACTTCCACTTCCTTCATCAAGGGTTCAACTCCTATGAAACACACAACATGTGGATCGTACGTCACCAGAATGACAGAGGCGGAGGTACGTAAACCACCCAGAGACAATTTCTTATAATCCAGAGGATATACTAACGTGCTTCCTTAGAATTGCGATACTTGTTCCCAGAGACAAACTACATGATGGGACGTGACCACAACGCCGACTTTCTTTTCCACTCCCAGAAATCATCCCGCGCGCTCGTCGAACTAGTCACTGGTCCATGCACCGCCGAACGAACCCCATTGTATCTTCGCATAGTCAGCCGAGCGAAGTCGATCATCAATGGCAAGACGTACAAGCTCAAAGGCAAGGATACGTCCGTTGTGGAGTTGGACTTCACAAAGGAGCCTCGGATTACGGTCGAGTGCGCCACGAGTGCTGCTGCTGAGTCGCAGATGATTAACCCCGATACGCCTGTTATTATCGAGTGGGTCGAGTTCAGTTTGTTTGTGAGATCAGTGGATGAGTTTGTGGAACGGGCACAGGCACATAAAGTCGGGTTTAGGTTGGTTGAGAATGTGGGAGATGCGACACATTATTATTCGGATGGGAAGGACGAGGAGAGTGATGAGTTTAAGGAGGCTGTTTTTAGAGGGATACCTGTTTTAACCTCGAGTTGGTTGGAGTTGATGTTGGGCCATGAAGAAGGGGTGACGGTTGATGATTGGCTATTGAATGTGGACTATAGGAGGTTCTTGCCGGGTGGGAACGAAGGGTACCTACCGGTGAATAGGCTGAAGTTGTTTTACGGGGTGAAATTGGTTTCATTGGAGAGAATAAAGTGGGTGGATACCGTTGTTGTTGAATCAAGTAATCTGGAACAAGAGATAAGGCTGAAGGTAGGAGACCAAGAGTTCACGCTAATCAGTGATACTCCCATTGACAACCTCCAGTGTATAACCAAAGATCAATTATGGGGTTTCATTAAAAAGAATGACACCACATCACTCCCGAAGAACACTATCAAACAACTAAAACGACCAGCTCCTGAACCAGCATTAGAAGAAACGCACCCACCGACGATCGATCTATCATCCCCAGATAAGCCAAAGGCAAGAAAGAGAAGAAAGTATGAGAAAGTTGACAAATTGCATTTCTTTTCATTGGCCAATCCTGAACCATCCCCGGCACCAGCAAGACTGCCGTCACCCACAGCAAACACCGTTCCTGTCAATGAAAAACAAGTTGAAGCAACGCCGGATGTTCCTGCCACAAATGAGTCAGACGACACTTCAAACACCAAAGAGTTTACGCCTAGCGATGACGGAGGACAGCCTGTGCTTGATTCAGAGGATGTTAACAAAGCACAGAGAGAGGCGTCTATAGCTACAGCTGAGCCTCAACTGTCGGAAGATACAGCACCAACGGTAAGACTTGAGTCTTCCCACAATGATACTCAACCTGGTGAGACTGACAGTTTAGTTGGAAGAAAGAGGAAACTAGAGTCGTTTAGTGACAAGAAACCCACAAAGATCGGCAAATTCGTGCCCAAAGTGTCGTTGGTTGAAGCAGTCTTGCAAGTCAAGGAGTCCAATAAACCTGAGGTGGTGGAACTCGATGACAGCATTGAAGACTTGAAGAATTTGACGATTGTTGAGGTGGTCGACTTGATCCCACGAAAGAAGAAGGACAAGAATGATGAAAACGAAGGTTTGTATGCTGGCAGGAAGAACTTCAAGAAGTTCCGAAAGCCCCAGAAGAAATCCAGCCGGAGACGGGTTGGGTTGGTGACTTTTGAAGAGAAGATGAACCACGAGTATGACGAAGAAGCAGAGTTCCCCGAAGTCAGCGAATTGGGACCCGTTCGTAGAGAGCACTCGCAAGTTCCCGACAAGAGGGAATCACAACGTAGACGAGTTGGGTTGTTCTTGAATGATGATGATCTGGATGAAGAGAATTAGATAGCCAAGTGTGTTAATAGAAAGCGGCTTTTTTTCGGAGTAAACGAGATTACGTGATCAGTAAATAACGCCTAAACCATTGCCTCTACGTACGGCATAACGTCCATTCCACTTTTTTACGCCGAAGTCAGAAACAAGGAATTATACCCGACAAGTCAAGAATATTATCCTTAGTGTGCATAATAAATGTTCATGCATGGGAATCCAATCCCTACTGCTCCTCCTTCATTGTCTCCTTTTGCAACCACCCAAGGGCATGATCTTTATCAGCAGCGCAATTGTAGATAGCGGTAGAGATCAAGCATACCCCGAGGGGGTGTCTGGGGGAGTGGTGGTCAAGATATACCGTTAAAGACAAGTGAAGTCGAGTGGTTATACCTAAGAGCAGTCAATAACGATGTGAATGTTCGTTTCCGGAGGTGTGGATTTCTTGCCTACGGCATTCTTGCACTGTTGTTGTTTTGTGCTTGGTGGCAGACGGGTGGTGCCAATGGGAAATGTAACCAGTTGTGCAGAAACGGCGAAACAGCATCAAGGCATTTTCGTCTTTGTGTCTGCCAGGTGCGGCGTCGCGCGGGATTGAGGCAGTGAGCGATGCCTTGGGACTCGCAATGGCATTCCTTTAGCATCAGAAGATGCACCGTAGTGTTATATGGAACCAAGGCAATAGGGCAATGTCTTATCTCTGGGGGGAGATAGACAGAGGGGGTTTAGTTAAATTAGGCAAGGTGGGTGAAAAAGGATTAAGCGCCTGATTCAACTCCCCCACACAATCTTGCCAGGTGAGCCCAAAGGTTGAAAGATGAGAGAAGCGGCTAATTTGTGTTTGCGCCCAGCTCGGATTACGTAAGCTAGAAAAATTTTTTTACTCTTAGTGTTGAAACCACGGCAATGGTAACTGCCTATTAATTTGCAGTAATTAATAGATAAGTCAATGGGGGAGCGGTCTAGTGCCGTTTGTTCTACACGCCATGTTGTTCCATCTCTTCATCTCCTCTTCCTCTTCCTCCTCCACCCCTCTAATACCTTTACTTGCCATTGTTCCTTTGTGAGCCACCTAACAATAAGAAAAAGAAATGACACACAATTAACATTTTGCGACACTTTGCTTTAACCATACATCCACAAGATTGGTAAGGCGATATGACTATTAAATATCCACTCTGCACAATGAACGAAATTCCTTCCCTCCAATTATAAATACTTTCACAAATCACCCGCCTCAACCCACCAGAAGATCTTGCTCTCTACCACCATCAACCATGAACAATCACGACTACGAGAAAGACCTCTCTGGGGCAAGCACATCAGAATCCCAAATAGGCTCCATTCTCCCCACATCCTCCATCACCCACAATGACAACAAAGACATCACATTCCTTCACAACATAGACACCCTAAGTGAGCGCAGTGGGGAATACGACACTGTCAAGAGAGACTTGAAAGCCAGACAGGTGTCCATGATCGCTATCGGAGGCACGATTGGTACTGGTTTATTCGTGTCCACCGGTTCTTTACTCGGCACAACGGGCCCCATCATGGCCTTGATCTCCTTCTTGTTCGTCACCACCCTTGCATACTCCGTCACACAATCCCTTGGAGAAATGGCTACGTATATCCCCATCTCCGGGTCCTTCGCGCAGTTCGTCACTCGTTGGGTCTCAAAGAGTTGTGGTGCTGCTAATGGCTGGATCTACTGGTTCTCCTGGGCAATCACCTTTGCATTGGAATTGTCTGTTGTGGGTCAAGTCATCCAGTTCTGGACAGACGCGGTGCCACTCGCCGCTTGGATCTCCATCTTCTTTGTCTTGTTAACCGTCTCCAACTTGCTCCCCGTCAAGTTCTACGGTGAGGTTGAGTTCTGGATTGCGTCCGTCAAAGTCCTTGCTGTCTTCGGCTGGATCATTTATGCCCTTTGTATGGTCTGTGGTGCTGGTGTCACTGGCCCTGTCGGGTTCCGTTACTGGAGAAACGGGTATGGCTGGGGTGAAGGTATCCTTGTGGAGAACGACGGAAAGTACATGGCTGCCTTTGTCAGTGGTTTAATCAACGCCGTGTTCACCTTCCAGGGCACCGAACTTGTCGCCGTCACCGCCGGTGAGACATCCCCTAAGGCGTTACGCAGCGCCATCAAGAAAGTCATGTTCAGAATCTTGGTCTTCTACGTGCTCTGCATGCTTTTCATCGGACTCCTCGTCCCATACAACGACCCAAAACTCTCCCAGGACGGAGGCTTCACCAGAAACTCCCCCTTCATCATCGCCATCCAGAACTCCGGCACCAAGGTCCTCCCGGACATCTTCAATGCTGTTATTGTCGTCACCATCATCTCCGCGGGCAACTCCAACGTGTATTCCGGGTCCCGTATTCTCTACGGGCTCGCTGAGTCCGGCGTGGCGCCCAAGTTCTTCCTCAGGACCAAAAACGGTGTGCCCTACGTTGCTGTCTTGTTCACCGCCGCGTTCGGCGCGTTGGGATACTTGGCGTGCTCCGAGGACGGTAACAAGGCGTTCACTTGGCTTTTGAACATCATCGGTACGGCTGGGTTGATCGCGTGGGGATTCATTTCCGTGAGTCATATCAGGTTCATGAAGGCACTTAAGCTCCGTGGTATCAGTAGGGATACGTTGCCGTATAAGGCGTTCTTCATGCCGTATAGCGGGTACTATGCCATTGGGTTCGTGTTCACTATTGTGTTGGTTCAAGGGTTTGCGGTGTTTTTTGACTTCAACGCCAGTGATTTCTTCACGTCTTATATCTCCGTCATCTTGTTTGTCATTCTTTGGATCGGATTCCATTTCTATTTCTTTGGCTTTGGTAAAGGTTCGCTCAAGTGGAGTAACTTGTTGATTCCGTTAGATGAGTGTGATATCGATACTGGTGTCAGAGACATCAACGATGCTGAGTTTGATGAACCACCTCCAAAGAACCTCTGGGAGAAGTTCTGGAACTTGATTGCTTAAACTTTATAGAAGCACATTAATGGATAATATTGTAATTGGAACGAATGCATTTAAATTTCTATGTACACGAATCGTATCGTCTCTTTATTTATACTCAACAACGTAGTAGTTTTGCTTACCGACTCTGACGAGCAAAAGCTTACCATCGATCAAATGATGATCCACGTCAAACAAAATCACATCATCTGGGTCTTCAATTTGGTTTCTGTCCAATCCTAAGTACACACCACCCGCTTTGATCAATCGCTTCATTTCACTTTTTGATTTGCCAGTGACATCAGCCAAGACGGAGCTCAACTTTATCTCTTCTTCTGGAGATGGCTTGGTTCTTTCAAACATGATACCAGATCTCTTGAAGTTCTCAATCAACTTGTCGGCACTGACGTTGTCATTGAATGGTTGGTCTGGGGTTGGGAACAAGAACCCGGTAATGTACGCCATTTCATCACCGACGCCAACACCATGGATCAAGTCAACAACTTCACGAGCCAAGACACGCTGAGCGATACGTAACCCAGGATCACTGTTGTGCTTAGGCAACAACTCACCCTCAATGACGTTCAATGGCAACAAAGTAAACGCCTTCAACAAGGTCCCTACGATATCATCCGGAACGTTGATGAAATACTGGTACATCTGATACGGAGTCGTCATCTTGGAGTCAATGAACACTGCATTTCCAGCCGACTTGCCAAACTTCTCGCCCGACGCAGTAGTCAACAATGGCACAGTAACACCAAACGCTTCTTTCTCCTTACCAAACGACTTCTTCACCCTCGAGATCAAATCAATGCCCGCGGTGATGTTCCCCCACTGGTCGTTCCCACCAACCTGCATGTTCACACCATGGTCCTTGTACAAGTGCCAGAAGTCGTACGCCTGCAAGATCTGGTACGTGAACTCGTTGTACCCGATCCCGCCCAGCTCCAACCGCGACAGGATAGAGTCTCGTGCAAGCATCGCACTCACCCGGATGTGACGTCCATAGGTAGCCAAGAACTCCAACATCTTGATCCCATCCCACCAGGAAGCATTGTTCACGGAAAACTTCTCACCTATGGGTTTGGTCATTGGGAACTGACGGGACTTGGCGTACTCGATACCATTGCTTAAGAACGTCGAGATCTGGTTCTGGATCTTGCTCACGTTGTCCTCGACTTGCTCGCCGTTGATTGGATTCCGCTCAGTCTGACGACCACTGGGGTCACCAACGAGTCCCGTGGCGCCTCCAACAAGTCCAACAACGTCGTTACCACACATCCTGAAGTGCAAGAGTACCATCAAGGGGAGCAAGTTGCCTAGATGTAGGGACTCCGCCGTGGGGTCGGCACCACAGTATAACTTGAACTTGTAGTCAGAGTCCCGTTTTGTGAGCTTGTATAAGTTGTCGTCCGTGAGGGACTCGACGAGATGGCGGCTCTGCAAGTACTCGAGGAGCGATGTGTCCGGGTCAGTTTCAGGGGTGACGTCTTTGTCCTGTGTCAATTCGTACACCGTGGGGATGATTGTGACGGGGTCGCGAACGACCGTGGTGGAATTGTACCGGATCAATCGGAGTAATGGGATGGTCCTGGTTCGAGTCCTCAACATGGTTGTGTGGATGTTTTGGTGATGGTTTGGTGATTCTGTCAGTTTTTTTTCTATGCTTTTGTCGACCCATTTCGATTCGGCGGTGGTGGGAGGGAGGGAGGGCAGAACCCGAGGCGCGCAAAGCAGCTCCATCTCGATTTTTTCTAACTCTTCTTTCACTTTCCATGCTGGAACTGCAAAATCAACTGAACCAACTAATGACAGACCAAGTGAAGGCGGATGGACATAACCAGCAGAACGGCGGGAAGAAAAGAAAGAGAAAGAGAAATAAGAACAAAAAGAGTGAGAATGTGGAGGTGAAGGAGCCGATTGTGGAACAAGAAGTATTCGAAGATAACGTGCATAGACAGAACAAAAAATTCAAGTTTAATGATGACGGAGAGCAGGAAAATGGAGACGTCGTTGAAGATCAAGGGGAAGTTGTTGAAGACGAAGTTCAGGAGTATGAAGAAGCAGAGGAAGACGAAGTCATCCCTGTACCAGAAGAGGAGAACCCTGAAGAGGATGGTGAAGACCTAGAAGAGGTCATCCCTAAACGTACCATCACGAAACACAAGAAGCAAAGAGTCGTGAAATACAACGATCCCGAAGATGAAGACGACGACGATGAGACCAATACCTTCAATTTCAAACGAAGCTCATCTCAGCTCGCAGCAACCGCGAAACAACTCCTCGAAATCCGACAACAGTTACCCATCTACCACCACAAGGACAAAATCATCGAGTACATAAACACCAACCAAGTGACCATCGTCATCGGTGAGACCGGGTCCGGTAAGTCCACGCAGATCCCACAGTTCCTCATCCCGGAAAACAAAGGCACGATCGCCGTGACGCAACCAAGACGAGTCGCAGCCGCGTCCTTGGCCGCGAGAGTGAGCGAGGAGTATGGATGTCGGTTGGGCCAGGATGTCGGATACCAGGTGAGATTCACGAATATGAGCAACAAGTGGACGAAGTTAAAGTACCTTACTGATGGTATGCTTCTTCGAGAACTCATGCTTGATCCACAGTTGAAGAAGTACTCTACGATTATACTTGATGAAGCGCACGAGAGGACGATCTTGACGGATTTGATTATGGGGTTCTTGAAGCAGTTGATTACGTCGGGGAAAAGAAACGACTTGAAGATTGTTGTCATGAGTGCTACGTTGAATGCTGAGTTGTTTAGCAAGTTTTTTGAGCATGCGCCGATATTGTACATTGAAGGTAAGATGTATCCTGTGTTGCAGTTCTATTTGGAGTCGGATTCAGAAGATATCGTGGATACAATGATTAGAAGCATCATACAAGTGAACCTCAATGAACCCGAGGGTGATGTGCTTTGTTTCTTGCCGGGTCAGGAAGAGATTGATAACTGCGTGAAGAGTTTAGAACAGTTGGCCCCTCAATTACCCAAAGAAGCCCCATTAATTGTTCCATTGCCGTTGTACGCTGCATTATCTCCAGGTCAGCAATCCAAGATCTTTGAGAAACTACCAAAGGGAAGAAGGAAGATTATTCTCGCGACCAACATCGCTGAAACTTCGATCACTGTTTCCGGGGTCAAATACGTGATTGATTCAGGGTTGAGGAAAATCAAAGTATGGAAGCACAACTTGGGACTCTCAACATTATTAACTACCCCCATCTCACAGGCATCAGCTAGACAAAGAGCCGGTAGAGCAGGTAGAGAATCCGAAGGTAAGGTGTTTAGACTCTACTCCGAGTCCACATTCGACACATTACCGAAACAACAAGAGTCCGAGATCAAAAGAAACGACATCATTTTGCCAGTGTTAACGTTGAAGAAGTTAGGCGTGGATGATTTGCTCAACTGGTCGTGGTTGGAGTACCCCGGTCAAGACGCTATCTTAAGCGCCTTGAACACGTTGTATACATCAGGAGCCTTGGATGACGCCGGAGAGGTCACGACGTTGGGATACAAGATGTCCGTCTTGCCACTTCCACCTCAACTTTCCGTTGTGTTGGTCACAGCAGTAGAATTTGGCGTGCTAGCACCGGTGATCGACATCGTGTCATGTCTATCCGTGGATAACTTGATTTCGAACGTTACCGGGGAAGCTCGGGATGAGATCAATTTCAAAAGAAGACAGCATTGTCCGCTAGGCAACACCTATGGTGACTTGGTTGCACTATATGAGTACTTCCAGGTGTACCAATCTCAAGGTAAGGAGTGGTGCAAAGAGATGGCTTTCAGCTATAAAGGATTCAAGAATGTGGAGAAGATCAAGCGTCAGTTACAGGAGTATATGTTAACGACAGCTAAACAGGATGATTCGTTGACGAGCACCCAGAAAGAGAAGCAGTTGATCAAGCTAAGAGCACAGATGGATGACGAGGACGAAGATAACAAGACGTTGGATATACCGTCGGTATTGAAGTCGTTCTTGAAAGGATACATCACGAATACGGCCGTGGGTATGCCAGATAGATCATTCAGGACGTTCAACACTGGTCAATTGATCAGCATTCATCCGTCGTCCACCCTTTTTGGTAAGCCAAACATGGACGCCATCATGTATATAGAGTACGTGTTCACTACCAAGGGGTATGCTCGTAACGTGTCTGCTATTGAACTATCCTGGTTACAAGAAGTGGCTCCGCATGTCATGGGCCAAGCCAAGATCAACGTCAACGACGCGTAATCACACTTTATGCATCTAATATATACACAACTACAGAATCAGTTAGTGACTTCCTTCACAGCCTCTATAACTTTAGGGAAAATCTCTCTATTAGCAGCAATGACACCCTGTGAGTCTAACGTTCTTCCCTTGCCGAAATCCAACGGCTTCCC
>JAJMBE010000116.1:0-39036 GCA_030565125.1 Candida pseudoviswanathii
GGTACTTGTCGCTGGTAGCAGAACCCTTTGGCAAACGTGTAAAACAAGAATAGAATCAATCCTAACGTGGACAACCAAGTCACCAAGGGATTTCCAAGCAAAAAGAACTTGATATCATCGGCACCCCAACCACACATACGCAAGCCACTGTGCAATATTGGCCACTCCCACCATTCAGAGCTTAACTTGTCAAATCTGTCAGGGTCAGGTACCAATGCTCCGTTCGCAGCCATCATTCCGTAGTTGAGCAACACAAATTCCTTCCAAAACTTGGGCTTAGGAGGGACATACTTTGCAGCAGGGACTGGTAACCGGTCATTGACGTGCTTTTCGACATTCCACCACGTATTCTTGTCGCGACTGAAAATTGACAATTTGCAAACAGTCTCTCCTTGGCCGTATCCCCATGCCGGATACGCCTTTCCCGTCGTTGCCAAATAACAGCCCAACTGTTTGTGTTTCAACCTAAAGTTGGTTGATATTGGGTGCACAACATTGGCGTCCTCTGATTGAAATTCCTCTGCAGGAGATTGCTCCTGCGACTGTATTTCAATGATCCATTCGTCTGCGTAGTCGTTCGATTCCACATCGCCAAAACAGGAAACTTCAAAGTGAGACGGCGTCACTGGCGCAGGTACTGAATTTGCACGCAAGTAACACCCTGTCAGCTTGTGGCTGATTCTGATAGTGTCTCTATCTTTAACGGTAACGCGATAATCAGAATCCGTGATATTTTCATCCTCCAATGTAGCGTACCTACCATCCAACCCTGAGGCAACGTCGAACTCAATTAAAAACTCATTGTTTTCGTCTTTGAATCCATACGTCGTCACTTGCTGTTCTTGCGATCCTTCGGGGTATTTGTGGTCGTGTGAGTGAAGGAGGTTGGGGGACAATCCCTGTGATCTCATCGTTACCAATGAGCCAAATGCAACAGATCTTGGTCCAGACTGTAAATCCGTACCAACCAAGGAAGCCTGCAACAAAGTGGAGATGGAACCGTCCCCAGGACCCGAGTGATTTAAGACCGCAAAGTGAACTTTGAAGGCAGCTATGTAGATGGACATCGGAAGCAATATGAGGCAGACTACCCGCATTATCCAATGGACCAGATACACTTTCCAAGTCATCTGGGTGGTGGTTGTCGTTTGATAGAACTTAATCAACAAGTCATATATAGTGTAGAGCCCAACCACAGCGGTGGCAAAGAGCCCCACCCATTTAACAGAGCAGACACACCCTATGCCAAAACCTGTCAATACAAACCACTTGACACCACGTTTGCTTATCAAGTCGTTTTTGACCGAGAGCTTGTGCAAGTTAACCAAACCAAAAAAGGTAAACACTGTGAAGAAAAGCAACATCGAGTCCAATAAGATGAACTTCGAGAGCGTCAATGAAAGTTGCTCAAAGACCACCATTAGAGCGACGAGCCAGCAGGTAAGCTGGCCGAATCCCAAGAGTATGGCCGTTCTGTAAGCCAACGGAGTCACAAGTATTCCAAAGAAGGAATTGAAGATCCTCATGAAAACGTAATTGACCTCATCACCGTAAACAGTCCCACTATCGAACTTAAAGCTACCATCGTAGCCAGCTAGATAGCCGGAAAGTGCGATCAAGAGCTTCCCCAATGGTGGGTGCACGTCGAAATAGAACTCCCTCTTGAGGTATCGGGATCCAAATTCGCCGAAATGAGCTTCGTCCCAGATAACTGAATTGGCCCTTTCAATCCTGTAAAGACGGATGAAGGCCGAAAGGGAAGTCAAGAATAACGGGTTGAGAACCTTCACGAATAAAGGACCCAAAGAATCAAGACGCTTGGAACTGATGTTAAGCTTGGCGGTTTTGTCAATTATCTCGTCAATTTCGGTGTCGTTTCCTTGCGTGGCGGAAGCGTTCTGGTCGTCGGACCCAGTTTGTTGATTTCTTTTGTGAATCGAGTTGGCATCTTCTGTTTCTCGTGGTGAAATTGCTGTTGAATAACCACCGGACATGGTGCTGGGTTGTTTGAAAAATGGCGCAGTGCAAAAGGGTTTTTTTTTGGACGGGTCAGAGATTTTCAGGTGTTTTGAATTTCAGCTTGGGCGTCGGCGTAGGCGTGGACTGGGGGGCTTCGGCGTTGGTTTTGGTTCTGGCTTTGGTGCTGATTTTATAACCTTCTATTCTCCTCTTTGCCATCTAGATGCCGAGGCACGACGCCTGGATCTGACGCTTACGCTAGATAACTACTCTTATGGGATATTTAGCTTTTCGGAGGAGTGGGCTGTCAGTCAATGGTGTTTACATCGTCTCCTATCACGTGATCTCGTATTTTCTGCTGTAGTGGGTTTGGTACTTTTGGTTGTCGTTGCTCAGAAATAGCCACGGAGCGGTCACTCGGAGACAGCAATTGAGAATGATGCTAGATTATTGAGTTGATTGTATTGAGACGGTTGTTTGGCTTCCCACGTCCGTACTCTGCGGCGTGATCCATCTCGAGGCAACTGCAGTGGATGGTAAAATGTACCGCTCCGAGATTTTCACTCTTTTTGTTTGCTTCTGCTGGAAAAAAAATATCCGAAACGACGAGCCCAACGGTAAACGATACTCCAGAGTACCTTAACTATGTCTACCCCGATCGAGTTGCTTTACAAGTATGAGAAATTGTTGACGGAATACTTGCAGTCCAACTCCTTCACAGCCAACTTGTTGAGCACCCCCGTGTCGAAATTCATCACCGAGTCCTTGGTGATTGTATTCGTCCTATTATTGAGTTACGAAATCATCTACTGGAGCGGGATCTACTTAAAGCTATGGGATTACCACGCGAAAGACATATTCGGGGAGGTGCCAATCCACTGTTCACACGTGTATGTTCGATTGAATATCATTGACAGTGGAAACGTCGAAAGATTGAACAACTACTACCACCTAAAATCCACCAGAAACAACTTCTACAATTGGAAGAAGATCAATGAACTAAGCAAGGACATCTTCAAGTTGAACAAGTATATCAAGTATTACTTCGAGTTCAGCCCGGAAGATTTCGAAATGAATGACGAACCAGAGTTTGGAAGCACCATTGAGCATTTGCGGAACAAGATCTTGCTGTTGGTGAGAGACTCAGACTACTTGAACCAGTTCAACCATAAGGATTTGTCCATCGATGACGTGAAAGTTTTCAACAACAGGTACCAAGAAGTCGAAGCACTGGAGAACAACAACTACTTGAGCAAATGTCATATTGAAACAGGCAATACAATTGATGTCGTTATAGTTATTTAGAGCATACATATGTGTACGTACTCATGAAACACACATACACAAACGAGATTTATCCTTCGCGCTGTAGAATGTTTTTGAAGTTTTTGGCAGGAAGCAAGTTCAAATCAACCATTCTCTGCTCCGTCAAGATCCACAACTTTATGACTTTCTCCAACTTTGATTCCAACGATAGGTCGGTTAGCTTCGTGATTTCGTCGTCGTTGTCGCGCACGGCAAAAGAATTCTCGCCAGCTCCATTGTCGTCATTATCCGCTTTGTAGAAGATGCTACCGTTAGTGTTGATAGTGTACTCGATGGTGTCGATGTCCACGTCATCGTCAAAGTCGGAGTCGTCGTCGTAATAGCCATCGTCGTCTTCCTCATCGCCTCGACGTTGCTGTTCTTCCGCAGGACCGATTTTGTCTTGTAGGAGAGCCCCTGCCGTTCGGACATTGCTGGTATTGTATTTATCGAGGCTGGATAAGTCGAATTCGGCAAATTTGGGGCCATGGTACGTCGTGGTCATTTTCCGCTGGTTCAATTCTCCGTCACCTTCCAATATATCGTCAATCAAACTCTCTTTGGCTTTAATGCCGACTTCCTTTCTGCCAATCTCAAACAGCGCGTCATTGCCGTCGTCATCGCTGTGCAACTTCAAGATCGCCTGGTTCACCAATCTGTAGCACTGGTTCCGCAAGGACAAGTTAAATATCTTCTTCAAATCCTCAGGCAAATCGACTTGATCCTCTAGGTTGGTAATGTTCGGGTCGAACCTGAAGCACAACAAGCTCATGGTGATTTCCAACTCCTTCAACAACTTAAACAGGTTGGACACCTTGTTTATCAAGTTCTCCCGCACAAACTGTAAGATGGTGGCAAGAAACTCCTTCTCGGACTGATCAACAACATTGTTGAACTTGTGGTTTCGAATCATCTCGACAAGATTCAATCGTAGCAACTTGAAGTGCAAGAGGTTATTCAAGTCCAAGATCATAGGGTAGTACTGGCTGATTCTCTTGATTGCCTCTGTGATCTCGCCGCTTAGTATCAAAGCTTTGATTTCTTGCCGCTGTACGATCGACGAGTAACTGGAACCTCTCGTGAAGTTGTGGTTGTCGTGTGTGTTCTCCCTTGCATCTCTGCCAGCGACGTTCTTGTTGTCGTTGTAGTAGTGCACAACCATATCTGAGAATTCCCTTTCATTGTTGATCTGGTTGATGTTTGTGATGAATTGGTTTGTGGGGGTAAATGCAACCAGATCATTCTGCGAGGAGTGCCTGGTGTGCTGGTGGCCGCCCTTGCCAAGGTCAAGGTCCAATTCCTTGCTGAACTGAACGGCTGCTTGTTCGTAGCCCTCGTGGATGAAGTAGTCTAAGATTAACTTGTTGATCTTGTCGTTGGAAGTCGGCATCTTGGGTTATTGGACGTTTGGGGGTTGCGCTGTATTTCCAAGTTGGGTTGAGGTTGAAGTTTGGGGGTGTGTGCGATTTAGTCGACAGGGGACAAGAAGTATTGCGGGAGGATTATTTCTTGTTTTGGGTACACGCCCTCCTCAAAAGTCGTGTGGGCGCGCACAGACACACTAGACGTTGGCTGCGCTCTATGTGGAATTGAGTTGTCGCAAGATCCACTCACACGCAGGCACGATGGTTGAAGGTTACCCACCCGGTAGGCTCCGAGGTACTATAGGAGTGCAGCTGAAACGGTTTCGTCAGCACTAAGCCGAGTGTTGGGTCCCAAGGGGAAGCATGTGCCAACCCCGAATCTTTAATAGGTGCCGAAAGGGCGACATTGTCTAGGAAGAACTCTAAAAGCCAATCATGACTCAGGAAAGACTATGGCTTAACTGCTCAGAAAATCGTCTACTAATCACGAACAAGCTACTGGCTGCAGCGGGAACATCCCTTGACGATCCCCCCCTGTCGGGTTCTATGACTCTGAAGCATCTGATAATCAACAGCGAAGAGGGGGGGGGCAGAACCTCAAAGGAACAACCGTGATTTGTAATTTTGCCATATTGGCTTGATTTCAGGAACGAAGCTGCACGACGTATGTAGCAAGTGCACGGAAAAGGAAAAAAAGGAAATGAATCAGAATCAGGGGGATCCTTAATTAACAACGTGAGCTGACTATTGTCAAAAACGGGTCAAAGCGTTTGGCTTGTAATTCTGAAAGGGTTAGATAGATGTTTAGTATAATTAAGAGCAGATCCTCACTAAAACAACGCGTTGCTGCTACATCCCGACCCCCTCCCTTCCACCCACAGCAGCACTACAATGGGAACATGGTTGTATCCTTTGGGAAATTTACGAGCGCCTACCATTTCCGCATTTGAGTCTATTTCTGCTTTGTGTGTGAGTTTGGAACAAGCGAGATGCACCATTTTTGTAATTGTCGCGTATCACCAGAACATTCCTCAAGTGTTTTACATGGCAATTTTATGCTTCGGCACCCATTTTTACCTGATACAAACAACTAAAACGATTCGAGGGGACGCCCTACGACTGAGCCCACGGTGTCCTGCCCTAGGCGGTCTCCGGTAGGTTACGTGCTCACATTTGAAAAGATCTGTGGTGCCAGATTGGTTGGCTGGTTGGTGGGAAGGCGAGTGATTTCAAAAGTGAAAAGAAGTTGTCTCAGGAACGCCGAAATGCGACGCCTGGTTGTGTTCTGGCACCACACATCTTGCATCATGTCCGATCCGCAAGGGAGCGACAGAAGTAAAATACGATTCTAGACTCTAGTTCTGCAGGGCGTAGTATTTGCATGGGTTCTTTTTGTTTTCAGCCAATTCCAACTCTGAAACAAATTTGCTTCCCACCTCAGAGGAAAACAGAAAAAGAAAAGAAAATATTTGCTACACCCAGTTGAACCTGAACCACAAACCAGGGGGATCCCTGGTGTTTACCCCCTTTCCTTACAAAAACCCAAAAAATATAAATAAAAATCTTTCCCATTCTTTCAATCAGTTTTTCCTTCTCATCCTCTTCTTCCTCTGTTCACCAAGTGAGTTTATTGTTATTCCGTCTAGTTCTTGATTACCTCTTACTTTTTCTCACCTTCCACCTCCTTGTTACCAACAATGGACTTTAACATAATAGACAATACCCATAAGAAATCACATTCGTCATCCTCGTTGTCGGATGATAAAATGAACTCGTCTGAATCAACCACTTCGTCCTCCATTATCACGTCCTCCTCCTCCACAACCAATACGAACAACTCCGATCCCAATTACACCCGCAACACGACCAGCAGCAACAACCTCAACTACCACCTGAACCTGCTGCACCACAATTTCCTTAAGAGCTACCCACCCCCAGCACTAACGTCCTTGCCACTAGATATCCCGTTGCAAATCAAAGAAGTGGCTCCCGGTGACACCTCGTTCAGCTCCACCGACACATCGTCCATCGAAGATATTAACGCTCGTAACAACCATTTTGCAATGATTTTTAACAACTCCCAGTTGAAGCGCAAACAGTCGGAACACATATCACTCAGTCAGCCACCTCCAATATTGTTGTCCCCGGTCAAGGAGAATGACGAGCTAAGGTACAAGAAGATTGACTCCCCCATGTCTGACGAGTTTTTCTTTCAAGACAACTTCACGCTGGACTTTAAGTTTCAGTACCAACAAAGCATCATAGAATTCTTGAACTACATCATTGGCAAGTACAAGGAGATGGAAAGCAGCATCAGAAACTACCAGCACTGGTGGAACGTCTACACATTCAAGCGCCAGACATTGGACAATCTCATCGAGATCTCCAACGGGTTCAAACAGATGATTATCAGCATATTGAAACAGTTGAGCATCAACAGTGGGATAATCAAGGGCAATAACAACAATAACACCACCACCAAGACACAGTTTCAGAATGACGAGGACTTGATCAATTACAATGTCTTTCAGTTTGTGTACAACTGTTCCATTGAAAACATCAACATTGGTCACTTGATAAACACTTCCTTGTTTTCCAATGCCTTCAAGTTTAATTTGCTCAGCTATTATTACAAGTTGAACTACTTGCTAATCAATGTCAAGGATCAGAAAAACTGGTTGGTGATACCCATGGAGATATGGTACAAGTTACCTTCGTTCATCAAGATTATCAATGACAACTTGATGAAAATCAACAAGCCGATCACAAGAGACTTGGAAATCACATTGGTCAAGTTGAACTCTATCACGACAAAGTTCCCTATCGTGGATAACCTAAAGAAGACGGATCCAATCAACTCGTGGTCTGATTTTGAAAAGATCAACCTGTTGATATCAAGCAAATTCCCCGACTATGCTCTGTTTAATTCGACGCAACAGTTTTCCGACTTTGTACCCCGTCCGTTGTCGACAGCCAACGACATCAAGGTCATCCATATGAGAAAAGTTGTGAATCCTCCGAGGAAAGTGGAGAACTCACCTTCAGGAAACACTACTACCACCACCACCAACAACAACACCAATCACAACAGTACCACCTTGGGAAGAGCGTCGTCATTGAAGAGGTCGCTAAGCAAGATTGTCAAGCGAAGCTTATCCACCAACGATGCCAAGGAAAGATGTGAAAATCCAAACGAAAGTCCTATTGTGAAGTTGGAAACAAATACTCCAAAGCAACCACCTCAGAGACACCAATCCTTACAAGAACACCTCAGACGCCTGAAGCTGGTGAAGACCCCCAAGCGCGAGGACTTGGTGTTGAGCAACAAGCAGCATCCGCCTTTGCCCAAGAATGCGGTGGCACAATCGCAGCAGCCAAGCATCCGACCAACCATCGAAAGGTACAGGTCCATCAACGGCAGGGCAAGCGCGATCAAGAAGGTGGACAACTCGGCGATCCAATACCAGTTGGACTGTCTAGTGCAGTTCCGCAAGAGATTGTTCCAAATAGGTCCGCAGTTGTTGGAGTTTTTGCATTTGCAGTTGAACTATTGCAAGTCGTGGGAGTCGTTGCTTGAGCAGAACGAGTTGATCAATAACAGCAGCAACCACGACGACCCATACATCAAGTCCATATACCAATCGTTCCACGAAAAGTTGCTCAACCAAATCGAGTTCACCAAGCTGACAATCATCTTGCACATTGCCGACAGATTGATAATCCCAATCGACGAGTGCTTGAAGTTGTGTGACCAGGGCAAGGGCGACCCCATAAACGTCAACAAGTTCATGGAGTTGATTGTTGCCCAATACAACAAGTTGTACTGCCAGTGGTTGGAAGGCATCATTGGCCCAAGGAGCATCAAGGAGTACCAGGATTTGTGCAGCAAGATTGGCA
This sequence comes from Candida pseudoviswanathii, assembly GCA_030565125.1. Lineage (NCBI taxonomy): Eukaryota > Fungi > Ascomycota > Pichiomycetes > Serinales > Debaryomycetaceae > Candida > Candida pseudoviswanathii. The sequence continues at coordinate 8,526 of JAJMBE010000116.1, forward strand.
AGACGAATGGTGAAGACATTATCCAGTACTACGACCAATTGACCAAGTTGAAGAGTTTGGTGATGTAGTGTGTGTATACCTATTGTACGTTGATCAAGTAATCTCATAAATTAATAATGTATGCATTCTTGGGTTGTAAGTGCTGTGGACATGACCAAACAAGGCAGTTGGTTTGGGCTTAATACGAGGAGTTTGATGACTTGAGGTTCTGTAGGCTTGCTGGTTGTTGTTGGTGAGTTTGCACGAAAAATCTCAGCGAAATCCACCAAACGCGAAGTGAAAATGAAAACATTCTGCTTGGTAGACAGCACTTTAATAGAGCATCGGAGTTTGGTGCAAACCCATGATGTTAAATTGCAAGAGCTTATAATTGGGCGATCGAATCAAGTCCTAAACTTGCGTCGAATCGTTGAACAGTGGTGACAATACCAATCAGTTATATCTGGGCCAACTCGACCTGCGAACAGTCTCTTGTGTTGCAAAAACTAACGACTCTAACAGACAAGCATGTGTATTGGGTGAGATGTTTTACTCACAGAAGCAAGACGAGGAATATATGTTGGACGGGAGTTTAGAACCATCCAACTAACATCGTCTTTGACCTACTTAAGAAGCAAGCCTGTTGTGAGTGCTCAGGTTGGTCTCCATAGATATTCCCATCACCTCATCTCCACACCACACGGCGACAACGACATGCTCTTCTCCAGAATGAACAAGGACACCGGCAGCAGCATCCGGGTGTTCGTAGTACTCACCCGAGCATGTTGTTGATATCTATGGGGGCTGGTTCAATCGCTCTTGGTGACAACTTGTCGAGGTCGTCTATCCGTTGAACTCTAATGCCCGTGTTCCTTCGCTTGTTTGGGATTGTGCTACTCTTGCGATTGCATTAGGTTGGGGTTTCATGTCATTATCCAGTACTTAACTCTACAACTGCCATGACTGAAGTGGTGGAGTTGTTCAAGGGAAAGATAAACAGTGCTTGTGTGTCGAGCGACCCTTTGTTTACAAACAGTGACGCGCCATAGCGCAAGAATTGGGGGTGCGACACAAAGAGGAACCACAAAGTGTCAGGCTAATTTTAGTGTCTTGTGATTTAACAGTTTTTAATGTGTGTGTGTGTGTGTGTGTGTGTGTGTGTGCTTGTCAAATCTTGCAACACCGCGAAAAATTAAAGATGGTCGTGGCAGAAACAGTTTTTCCCCTCGTCTACCACTTCCACTATCTCAGTTGATTGCTGGCAGCAATGGTCGACACTGGTGCCGCGTCGTGTGGCATCTCACCACCCCATGGGTGAGTTATGGCTTGATAAACACCAGCTACTCATAATCCAAGACCCGTCTTGTGGTGGTGGTGGGATTACTAATTGTTTACGTGTCATTGGCTGTGAGAGGACATTAGGGAAAGTGCCAGACAACCACAGCACCCTTGGGGAAAAGTACACGCCCCCTCTGTATCCGAGGGCAATGGCGAGGGCAACACACGACATTGTGACGCCAATCAGCTATGTAAATTTTCAGAAATTCTCTTCCCACACCTTTTTTCTTTCTTTCTGTCTCTCTTGCTTTTTTTTTTGCCCGTACTAAGTAAATCACTACCACTCTACCACTCTAACTTAATAAAGCAAAAAAATAAAAAATTTTCCTTTCCCCTGTTCCCTTCTTTCCTTTCCCTTGCCTTCCCTTTTTATCTTCCTTACAGAGATACCATCCTACCAATCAAACCCATCAGCCATGTCTGCATCAATTCCTGACACCTCAGCATCTATTCCTTCCGAATCTATTCAATCTTCCAACTCGGCTTCCACCCCTTCTTCCCACCCTGTTATCTCCCCAACATCTGCCGAAACATGCCCTTATCAAGCTTCCTCCACCTGTGATTTGTTGACCTGGAGAAACCCAATCAAAACAGGCAAGGTCTTTGGCGCAATTGTCTTGGGCTTGATCATCTTCAAGACTGTCAATTTGTTCAACATCTTTTTCCACTTGGCCTACATTGGCTTATTGATCTCCGCCGCCGCTGAGTACTCTGGTAAGTTGATCACCGGCAAGGGCTTCCTTTCAAACTTCAAATACCCAAGCCATTTCAGCGCCAAGAAGTTCAATGACCAAGTCTTGCCCGAATTGGCCCGTATCAATGTCCATTTGGAAGAGAGCTTGAACAAGATTGTTTACGCCCACGACATTGAGTCCACCTTGAAAGCTGCAGGGATCTCATACGTTCTTTACAAATTGACCTCCTGGTTTTCTTTGTACGTTTTGATTTTTGTCTCCGTCATTTTGGCCTTCAGCGTTCCTTTCGTTTACACCACCTACAAGAAGGAAATTGATGCAGCAGTTAGTGATGTCACCAAGACTATCAAGGCTAGGACCGCTGAATACACTGAAAAGGCCCACAAGGCCGCTGGTCCTCACCTCGACAACTTGGTTGAAAAGACCGGCCCAGTTGGCGCTTTCATCAAGTCCAAGATCCCAGTCAGAACTGCCGGCTCAACCGTTGGCGACTCCAGAGCAACCTCCTACGGCACCGATGCCGACAAGAACATCACCGCCCCATCTTCAGAACCAGCTGCCACCGCACACACCACCGGTGCTTCTCAATTCCCAGATGTCCCAACATCCAACTTGCACTCATCCTCTGTTCATGAAGTTGCTGACAAGATTGCCGATGATGCTGATGCCGACGAATTTGCCGACACTACTGAAGAATCATTCAAGCCAACCTTGAACTAGATGCTGAACAGCAATTTAATTGGGGTGAAGGAGAGAAAAGGTAGTTTCCATGTGCTGTGTGCCACCCCTCGTGAATAGGAGAAGACTACCCTAATGTTGAGGATTCGAGAGTCGTCGCGAGAGGGACCCGCGTTTCCTGCATCGCGATTACTTTTAATCTGTGATCAATTAATGAATTAATAGGCTTCATTTTTTAGTATCTTTGTTAATCGTTATTGTTAATTGTTTATTGTTTTCATTTTCTTTATATTATATACATATCACTATATATATATATATATAACTCACTGTCATCTGTGTCTACTCGCAATCGTCTGGTGTTGGTAGCCTTTTGTAACATGCAACCCACTTGGACCCTTTGTTTCGAGTAACCTTCTGACCCTCCTCGGTTGCATTGTACATTATTTGGACACATTTGTCCTGGTCTTCCCATTCTTTCGATAACCTTTCAAACAATGGATGCTCATCCAAATGCTTCACCATCCAGTTGTGCAAGTCCTCGACATCGGTAATTGTGTAAACAATGCCCCCTTCTTTCAAAACATACGCATACTCGCTCAACAACGTATTCGTTATGATTCTAGCCTTGTGCTTACGCTGCTTGAAATGGGGGTCGGGGAAACAGAAGAACATCTTCGACAACTGGCCTTTGGCGAAAAAGTTTGGAAGGAACTTCATGGCGTTGCCTCGCAACACGCCGATATTCTGGTACTTGTATTCATCCTCGGCATGGTTATTTCTCAAGGCAATGATACGGTCCTCAACATACTGCGTGACCTGGACTCTGATTTCCATGCCCAAGATCAACGATTCCGGGAACTCGGGTCCCAACTTGATCATTAGCCCACCGTACCCGCAGCCAATATCAGCGATTTCAACCTTGCTGGTGCTGTGCTGGACCGGGTATAGCTTAGACCAGTCCATTGTGGCCGGGCTCGACGGGTATGCTAATCTGTGGTCCGAAAAAGGGTTCGAGTGGGCCCGCTGACGGTAGTATTTCTTCTTGGGCAAGGATGTGGTGGAGCCGGGTTCTGGGCTCGATTCAACATCGATCTTCACTTGTTTTCGTATTTGGGATTTGTCCTCGCGGTATTGCTTTCTTTTAGTGGCCGCGAGTGCTTGTTGCTCAAGCTGGCTCTGATCTTTAGATGTAGTCGACATGGGGGGAGGGTTATAGGATGTGTGATGGCAGCGATGAGACCCGTCTGGTTGAAATTTTTTTTTCAGTTTTCTCTTGTTTCTCTCTCGTGCGTGTGTTCGCCCGTAACCAATGGTGTTGCCAGTCGAGTGTGATAACACTTCGCTGATTTGTATTTCTATGTACATAAAAAAGAATCCTCTATATCTACAAGATATCATTCTTTTGCTTCCTCGGATGGTCCTTCCATGTCCTTCTTTCTCTGTTGTAAGTTCAAGTACAAAGCGCTTCCTGGAGTGCTTAAGGTGCTCACCAAACCAGCACCACCAGCCATAGACAACAAGCCCACCAATTGTCCTTGTAAGGCATCTTTCGTTGGCAAGGTCTTGAATGCATTGATCTGTTCGATGTCCATGGCTTCGCTTTCAACCTTGGCTCCAAGAAGGAGCAATTTTTCGTTAGCGGATTTCAAAACCTTCAACACGGCATTGACCACGGAAGGATCACTCTTAGGTATCGCCACTATGGCAGTAGGACCAACAAACAAGGGGTCCCATGGCGTTACAACGTCCTTATTCTTGGCAGACAACCCCCTCAAAGCAGGATCTGGCTCGTGGGAAGATCTCAAAAAGACTTTGAATAAACTGATCTTAAGGATATGCAACACGGCCCCGGCCTTGGTCAATTCCCGTCTGTACTTCTTGTTGTCTTGTTTGGACAAGTTGTTGTAATGCACGAACAACAATATTTCGTTGCTGTCATATATGTGCTTGTAGTAGTCGATTAAGAATGTCTTTCTGGAGAACAACTCCTTTTCGGTTTTTCTCTTCAAGAACTTCTTCTGTTCAGGATTTGCTGGAACAAACTTGTCGTAGTCACCACACGAGGTCGACGAAACGGCAAATGTCCTCGTCGCTGCCCAATTAGCCAATAACACTCTGGAGGTGTTTCCAAGTCCTCTTGACGCGAGTTTGCTGGAGATCATAACTTTTTGGGGGTAACAACCAGGCTCTTATTGGTGCAATTCGATTCAAAATGGAGGTGGAAAAAAAGAGAACGAAAATTTTTTGTTCGACTGGTGATATTGTGCGAATGTGCACGACTTTTGGGAATGGTTAGAGAGTGAAGCCGTTATCATAGTGCCAATCATGGTGCTTCAAAAAGTTAAGGGGTATAAACTTGGTCTGCGTATCTCTAAGCAACGAGATGAGCTGTGGGGTTGGTTGATCACCTGACGAAATTGCAATGGTCCCCCAAATTTTGAAAGATTTTGAGCAATTATTCGGATGAAACAACATTCAGTTGGGCGTGCGAGGTAGCAGAAAGTAAGCAGTATTCCCGGAACGACCTGATGGATTGGTCTAATTGCAAATTCCAGGCATTCCCATGATCGAATCTCTCAACGTGGGGGCAATTGGACAACTCGTAGATGCTAATTTTTCTCTCTTTCGGTTCTTGGTAGAAATTTTGAGCCGCCTTGGTCCCAGGACCCACGAGATAGAGTTTTTAAGCAATTACACGTCCCCGCCCATCGGGCCGTCGACCTCGCGTCGCAGCACAGTTCTTGGTAGAAGCCCATTTTTTTGGTTTCACCACTATCACCAAAAACGGCTTGACGTAGAGGCTACCAGTGCTGTTGCCATTGATATCGAGAATAAACTACGCTAATCTACTAATAAGAATACGCAGAAACAGGGCAAACACGAAGGCGTTTGATGAGCAAGGATATAGCTGATAATACTGTAGGACAAAAGTGTAGAAAAAACTTCCTTTGGAGCACCCACATGGTATCGGTCAATCGGTGAAATTAATTAATTAATTGGATTGACGCACCATTACTAATACTATTGTTACGCCTGGAGATACCCCCTAACTCCCACGGTTGCAAACGGCATCAGCAACAGCAATGTCAGTGAAAATTTCAAACATTATATAAGATGGGGGAGTCCCCCTTCAACAACACAGCGTTGTGAGAAGTCCTAACCAAGTCCAATTAGCCCACCACCACCACCACCATGTTCTTGAAATCTGCTTTGTTAGTCAGTCTTGTTCCCGCAGCTTTGGGTGTTCCATATGTCAACCCTTACTTTGGAAAGTACTTCCACGGCCAAAGAACTTCTGCTGACTCCTCCTCCCAAGGAAACATCTACCCAGTGCAAGACTGCTCCACCTTCATCAACGACAACTCAGAAGGCTCATGGTCGGGCCAGAACACTTCTGCCATCCCTGAGGGCTATGCTTGTTGTTACGAATGGATGGGCACCATCTTGCTGACCCAATTCTGGAACTACAACACCACCTTGTTAGAAATTGCCGTCAATGGTACCACTCAAGAAGTTGTTGAAGCTGAGCTTAGAAGCAGTGTCGAGTCTGTTCACGACGACTTGAAGAGAACATTTACCATCCACGGAACATGGAACGATATGAACAATGGTTCCTACACCCAATATTGTGACCCAGACTTGGAAATTAGTGACAAGAAGGATAACATTACTCACGTCTTGGTTGATGAATTTAACGAAGTTGAATTGTACGAAATTATGTCCAAGTATTGGATCGACTCTATTGCTTCCAATGTCGACAACCTGGCTTCGGTTGCTCTCTGGGAACATGAATACAACAAGCACGGAACGTGTATGGATACCTTGAACCCATCTTGTTTCACTGGCAACTACACCCGTTTTGAAAACACAGTCAACTTCTGGAAAAAGACTGTTGAAATTTGGTCCCAATTGGACACCTACCAGTTCTTGGCTCAAGCTGATATCTACCCAACTGTTGCTAGAAAGTACAAATTAAGCGATGTCCAAGCTGCTTTGCAAAGAGCCCACGGTGCTGAAGTGTATGTCGCTTGTTTGAACAACTCCATCTCGGAGATCTGGTACTACCACCTTTTGCAAGGTAGTTTGTTGACAGGTAACTACAGGGCAATTGACTCCTTGACCAATAGCTCCTGTAAGGAAGAAGAGGTCTGGTACATTCCAAAGTAAGGTGCTGCTTTCTTTTTTTTCTTTGGTTGTTGCAAATGCTGGCATCTGTGCTTTGCTGTACTTAAACTTGCTGAGTGTCGCAATAGCCAGAAGACCCTGAAAAACCACGTTGATTCAATTCTTTGTATACCCTATTTTGTATTTGATTTCTTTGTTTTTTAATTGAAAAGTCGATTTGTTTGAAAAGTTGGCCATCTTGTTGTCTGGACTTTGCTTAATCTGTGCAGGTTATAGTCCCGTACAAGTTTACGAGGAACAAAGCGGACAGAGCAAAAAAAAAACACACCCAGGAATCATTTACGTAAAACCGGGCGCAGTCCGCTGGGGCCGTGGGGGGCTCTACGAGGGACCATGGCTCACACTCTAATCCTAGTACGCGTCCATATATAGCTCGTGCGAGTGTATGTGACCACGGGACGAACCCACAGCCCATCAACCGCAGTCCATTGTATTGGTGTGGTTGGTTTGGTGGCCCATCTTATCAGCTGGTAGTTGTTGCTGATTTGTTTAAGGAGTAGTTTAAAATTTTCCCGCTCTCTTTCTGTAACAGTGGGTCTCGAGGATCAGAGAATAATACAGTAAAACAAGTGTAATAGAGTGCTGTTGCTTAACTACGAAGAAATCCTAACAAAAAATTTTTCTCTTCTTTTGCCCTACACTTCTTGAACTTCCATAACCACATCACCATATACAACCTACTCACTTCCTCCTTACTGTCACAAGACCATAGCCCACCACCATTCATCCCCTGTTCATGCTAACTCGTTACTGATCCAGAGGAAGTATATCAAACATGAACACCGATCCATTTCCACCTGCACAGTCACCCTCCCCCAATAACAACAATAACGACACAGACAATAATGACAACACGGCCTCCACTGCCAGCACACAGCCGAATGACGAACTGTCCGACTCAACTCTAAGCGCGTCCAACGAGTCGCTTCGAGTACCAACCCAGCCGAGACGGAAGCGTGGCTTGTCTTTGCGAACGCAGCTCTTCAACAAGGCATTTAACATCCAGCTGAATCAGCAGCCAGAAACATCCGACACACAGCCATCTATACACCTCCAACATCCAGATCAAGAACCAGCAGAGTCTCTTCAGAACATCGAGCTCCAGAGCTTCCCCGTGACGCCCGAGATCAATATCCACGAAGCAGTGGACGAACCGTCTTCCGGGCACACGGTGCCAAACAACGAACTGTACGGTAACCTACACACACACCTAGCAAAGTCAACCACGCATCTCACGTTGGAGTCCAACCGAACGAGTACAAGTGGGTTGTCGTTCATATCGAAACGAGAGCGGTCCGACTGGAAGAGATATGGCTCTCACAACAAGTTCTACCAGACATTGGTTGAAATCAAAAACAAACTTCTCCACATAAAACGCCTCCCTGCAACGGAAGAGGGCAGAATCATCCCACTAACCGTCTCACCCCAGTCTGTCAACTCATACTACCAGGACGAATACTATGAACCCAAATCACACAACTATATTGACGAGCGAACAAACCAGCCATACATTGGCAACGTCATCACCTCATCCAAGTACACTGTGTACACCTTCTTGCCCAAACAGTTGAAGGCCCAGTTCTCCAAAATCGCCAACTGTTATTTCATGGTGGTGGCCATCATGCAGATGATCCCCGGGTGGTCGACCACGGGGCATTTTACAACCATCATTCCCTTGTGTATTTTCATGTCGATATCGATTGCCCGTGAAGGTTTTGACGACTGGAAGAGACACGGCCACGATAAAGAGGAGAACAACAAAAGAACCACAGTTGTCCGCGAGGACGAGGATTTGACCAATTTTGACACCCAATCTATAGCGACCATTATGACAGAGACCATACCCGTGGTAGCTACCAGCGCAAACCACGCCAACATCTTGTCAATCCACAATGCGTCCTCAACATCGTCATTATCCGACTTGGAGGACTCAGTCACCAAAGATGACCTCAGCTACACCAATCGACAAATGATGACGCGCTACAACCTCAGAGAGTATCCTACAAAGTGGAAGAATGTCAAGGTCGGTGATATAATCAAGATCAACGAAAATGAATGGTTCCTGTCAGACGTGGTATTGATAGCCACTAGCGAAACAGAGACCAACGAAGCCTTTGTCGAAACCATGGCACTTGACGGGGAAACAAACTTGAAACCCAAATCGCCGCACAGAGAGCTTGCCAAGAAGGCATCCACTGTTACCGGGTTGAAAAATTTGCACACTTTGATCACGGTCGAGGACCCGAACAAGGATCTTTACAACTTTGAAGGTTCGTTTGTTATGGACGGAGAAAAGTACCCCCTTGGCCCAGACAACGTGGTGTATAGAGGCAGTGTTTTGCGAAACACCAAGTCGATTCTAGGTCTTGTTATCTTCACGGGTGAAGAGACAAAGATCCGAATGAACAATATTAAGAATCCACGTACCAAGGCACCCAAGTTACAGAAGAATATCAACTACATTGTCATATTTATGGTTTTTGTCGTGATTATGTTGTCTGCATTTTCAACAATGGCACAGCGGTTGCAGTTTATCAGCTACAGGGATAGAGCGTGGTATCTTTTTCGGCAAGACGCCGGGGTGGCCGCCACTTTGATGGGGTTTATTATTATGTACAACACATTAATTCCCTTGTCGCTTTATGTCACCATGGAGATTATCAAAGTCATGCAGTTGTGCTTCCTTCAGTTTGACATCGACATGTATCACGTTGAATCCAATACCCCAGCGGATGCCAAAACGGCCACTATCTTGGAAGAGTTGGGACAAGTCTCGTATATTTTCAGTGACAAGACGGGAACATTGACAGACAACAAGATGATATTCCGAAAGTTTAGTGTATGTGGTGTCAGCTGGTTGCACGACTTGGACATCATGGCAAGTGAGAAGGAAAACCCAAACAGTCAGGTCACAGCTCCGTTGGTTCCTCGAATCAGTATGCACATCCCCTCGCTGGTGGCTGCTAGCAAGAAAAGCATGGGCAACAATAAAATATCATCAGACTATGCGCCCAGAACCAGTACAACATCAATTGCGCGAGAAAGCATAGACGCGGCGGCGCCACCACGCACGAGTACGACGGCATGGGCGTCCTCAGCACAGCCAAACAAGATACAGGATTCAGCCAATTCGTTACAGTTATTGCGGTACATCCAATCACACCCGCAAACTTTATTTGCAAAGAAGACAAAGTTTTTCTTGTTGTCGATTGCCTTGTGTAACACATGTTTGCCTAGGAAAAGTGAAAAATCGTTGCCGTCACCTCGCAACGACTCCACGTTCACTTTAGACGACATTGACGAAGAACACGAAGTGGTTGCTGGCGAAGTAGATAATTGTGCAGAAGATGAAGCGATCACGTACCAAGCAGCATCCCCAGATGAATTGGCTTTGGTGCAAGCCGCGAGAGACTTGGGATTTGTTGTTTTCGACAGGCAGAATAACAAGTTAACGATAAAGACGTACCCGGATGGCTTCGACAACGAGCCAAAGTACGAGGAGTACCAAGTTTTGGACGTCATTGAATTCTCTTCTGCAAGAAAAAGAATGTCGGTTGTTGTCAGGTTCCCGGATAACAGAATTTGTTTGCTTTGCAAAGGTGCAGACAATATAATCTTGGAGAAGTTGAAGAATTCCGACTTGGCCCAATCGAAGGCAAAAGAGATTTCGCAACAATCTGCCGAGAGAAAGACCCAAGAGGCCGATGTTATCTTGCAATCAAGACTCTCACAAGAAGCCGAGCCCCGAGGATCAGGAATGTCTTTCCGTCAAAGTATGAGTTTGGGGAACGGCGGAACTTCAGCAAGAATGAACACGATCGACAACGCGTTGATGGGCACCGAAGAGGAAGAGATTGCCGATATTGCATTGAAGGCAAGAAAGTCGTTGCACTTGCAGCAGTCCAAGAAATACAACCTTGAGACTGAAGGTGATGACGATAACGACGATGATGAGGATACAGCCAATGAATCCCGGATTAGCGGAGCACGCTCCACCCATCCAAACACAGCAAGCGACATGCCAGCACACCATATTCCAAATGACAAGGTGCTTGTGAACGAGGAGTTTTTGATTGAGAAAACGTTGGAGCATATTGAAGAGTTTTCGACGGAAGGTCTTCGAACATTACTTTACTCCTTCAGGTGGCTCGACAAGAATGAGTACGAAACATGGAGCAAAGAGTACAGCGAAGCTAAAACAGCTTTGACCAACCGTGGCAAATTGATTGAGAAAGTGGGTGGTGAGATTGAAATCAACCTTGAGCTATCCGGCGCCACTGCCATCGAAGACAAGTTGCAAGATGGCGTGAGTGAAGCGATTGACAAGTTGAGAAGAGCAGGAATCAAGTTGTGGATGCTTACCGGTGACAAGAGAGAAACTGCGATTAATATCGGGTACTCTTGTCGGCTTATCAAGGATTATTCCACCGTTGTCGTGCTTTCCAATGACGAAGGCAAGGATGCGTTAACAGATAGAATCATATCGTCGACGCTGGAAGTCAAAGCTGGCCGCGTGGCCCATAGTGTTTTGGTCATCGATGGTGGTACCTTGACTGAAGTTGAGCAGGATCCAACGTTGTTGACATTGTTCCTTGAATTGTGTGTCGAGGTTGACTCGACGATCTGCTGCCGTGCTTCGCCGTCGCAAAAGGCTAACATGGTGAGTGCTATCAGAAAGTTGAGGAAGGACGCCGTGACACTCGCAATCGGAGACGGGGCTAACGATATAGCCATGATCCAAAGCGCTGACATTGGTGTCGGGATAACTGGTAAAGAAGGTCTACAGGCTGCTCGTTCGGCAGATTATGCTATTGCGCAGTTCAGGTTCCTTTTGAAGCTCTTGCTTGTCAACGGCCGCTACAACTATGTGAGAACCTCCAAGTTTGTCTTGTGTACCTTCTACAAGGAATTGTTGTTCTACTTGACGCAGTGTGTTTATCAAAGAAACACGTTGTTTTCCGGGTCGTCGATGTATGAGAGTTGGTCATTGTCCATGTTTAATACATTGTTCACGTCGTTGCCCGTCATCTGTGTGGGGATGTTTGACAAGGACTTGAAGCCAGCTACGTTGTTGGCGGTGCCTGAGCTCTATGCGAAGGGCCGACTCTACCAGGCGTTCAACTTGAAGATTTTTGTTTCCTGGATGGTGCTTGCTGCATTGCAGAGTGTGGGGATATCGTTCTTGTCCTATTACGTTTGGGGATTTACGGCATTGCGAGACAACACAACATTTGCGCTTGGATCGTTGGCGTTCACGGTTTTGGTGATTGTTATCAACACCAAATGTACGTTATTGGAGATGCAAAATAGAAACTGGTTAGCCTGGGCGTCTTTTATTATTTCAGTCGGTGGTTGGGGTATCTGGAACGTGTTAATCATGGGGTTGTACAGAAGCAAATTGTCCGCAATCTACTTTGTCGACTATGGGTTGATCACATGGGGCCAGGACCAAAGCTGGTGGGCATCTTTGTTGATGATTTTCACAATCCCATTGTTGTTTGATGTCTTGATCAAAGTGTTCAAGTTCATGTTCAAGCCCAACGACGACGAGATATTCCGTGTTTACGAGCAAGACTTTGAGTTGAGAAAATTCTTTGAGAATGCTGCATACAAGGAATTGTACCAAAGCTGGACTTTCCCACGCGACCAATCCACTACTAAAACGTTGATCATTAAGGCTTTCAGAAACATTGGTTCTGTGATAGGCATCAAGTCTAAACTTAAGGTAACGGATGGATTGGAGGCACACAAGAGCTATAGCAATGATGACTTGCAATCGGCCATGAGCAGGAAACGAGCCGGCACCAACCCGATGAAACACGAATTGTCCCCCAGCGGCGAAGGCGTCAATGTCTATTCGAGCGATTTCAAGAGACAGCTGGCGCAGTTTGAGAACGGATACGAGATTCTTCCGAGCGGGAAACGAGTCAAGATGCGCAACAAGGACCGCAGCTGGTCATTTTCCAAAGCATTCAGCAAAAACAAAGACGAGGATGTTGATGCTATTATAGACGAGAGATTGAACAACTTGCGCTTCGAAGAAGAAGGACGCAATGTCTAAGCGGGTGATTTGCATTATTACATAGAGCAAGTATGTATATTATTATATATCGTATGTCTGTAAGTTTCTCGGCGCTCTCAGTTCACTCTGGATCTATTTATAGAGTTGAGCTCGGTTTCAACTGTCTTGATGATACCTTTCAAGTATTTCCCCTTTGCGTTTGCCTCCAACCAGTCTTCAAATAGTTGACGCATCCTACCGAGTTCATGTGTCTTTGGCGGATGCTCTATTGCATTTTCGTCGTATGGGTTCAACAATAAGTCAAACAATTCCGTCCATAACTCTGATTGCCAGTACCTCTTGAATGAAGAGCACAATTTCGTTTTATTCCCGGTTTGTGTGACACGGATGTATGTCCCAAACAACAAGGTGTGAATTATACCTGCCAAACCGTAATAGTCTGCCTCGTAGGTCCAAGGTTTGCCCTCGTTCATCTGCGGACAATCTTGCTCGTCGGCTTTGAAGTGGCTCACAAACCTTGTGTCGCAGGAGAATAAGTTCATGTCAACAGCACGACCAAGGTCAATTAATGTGACACCCTTGGAGCTCCAGCCAGACTTGCCCCTCTTGTCGTACCGCTCACCCCATGCAGCATCATCTATTGGCTCGAACCTTACCATGCAGTTATCAGCCTTCAAATCGCCATGCAAGATATTGATAGAATGTAGCGATTCGAGGATCTTTATCAACTCAACGGTGAAGAAAATGACAAGCACTTCATCGACCAATGAACCCTGATTTTTGAAGTTATTAACGACATCCAATAAATTCGATTGACTGCAGTAGTCCAAAACTAAAAAGCTCTCGTCCTTGAAATAATACAATGCTTCTGCTCGAATGAAATAGTTTTGCTTGTGCTGGGGCTCGCCTACCAACCTGCGGTGGATCTGGTGCAAAATGTAAAACTCCCACCTGTTTGCCGGAGACTCGATTTTCAATGCTTTGAGCTTCCCCGTAGATCCTTCTTCGATTAGGTAAACGAATCCGTATCCACCTCGACCTAGTTCATGCAACAAGCAATATAGCTCGTGCCCACAATAGTCAATAATCGCCAGCTGGGAGCTCTTGTTGATAGTCTGGTTTTTGTTTGTTATATCGCGGAACTTTCTGATTCTGTCCACTTTGATGCTGGATTTGTCATAGTACCCGGAATATGCTGTCATGGGAATAGCCAAAGTGTCAAGAAACCCATCCTGCAAGTCGGTATCAAAAGGGTCAATAGGCTGTGTGTTGACGAAGGCGGGCTCTTCAACAAACGGGGAACTCATCCCGTGGTCGTGGAAGCTATTCTCGACATCCGTTGGTGGAGTGGCAATCTGGTCGATTTGCTGGCTGTCGACTTGAGTGGGCACCAAATCATTCTGAAGGATACCCGGTGCTGTGTTGCCCATCCGTGGCTGTATGGTTTCTGTCACAAACCCGTCATAGTTGGTTACAGTGGGTTCCGGGAATTTTTCCTCCTCGTCTTCGAAATTGTACACTTGCCCAAGGTCGTTGTAGATGCTTTGTAGTTCATTATTTGCAATGTTGCCGTTCATGGTGATGGTTGGTTCTTGTCCGTAGCGGGTCTTTTCGCTAGTTGTGTTGTTTAATGCTAAAGTTATAGTCTTGGTATCATCATCACCTACCACGTCCTCCTGACCAATGACAGAATTAGGTATTTCCTGAGTCGACGCTAGCCTCCTTGCCTTTTGCATTGCTCTGTCCACAGCTAGCAATTCAATCAAGCTGTACTCTCGTGACTCATCGGGGTACACTAGATCCATGTTGACGAAAACCTTCTCAGGTTTCTTCCCTTCAGTCTCTAAGAAGGTATACGTTCTATTGTTGGTGTGATCAGTGACAACCAGCTTCTTGGTCTGCACCGCTGGTTGGAAGTCATCGCGGAAAATTGGAATCTTGGACGTCGATGGTGGTGTGACAACTCGCTGTTTCAATATTTGGCCCTTCCATGTGCTTGCAGATACAATGTTTTCTTTGACCCTTTGCTTGATTGGGTTCAAGCGCAAGCTCTCCTCAGTCCCTGCCCCAAATATACTTTGCAAAACACTACCGTTCTGATCGCCCGGGCCATCCTTGAAAACCTCTAGCTTCGGCCTTTTCCTTCGCTGTTCCAGTTCACCATCGTGCTGATCAACGCGTGTTCCTCTCTTGAACGCCAACACTTCTCTCACGACCTCCGAGGACGTTGATAGTGTGTCAACTTGCAAACCAAATCTTTCTTTGAACGCTTCATACGACCGCTGCAATCTTCTTAAAGGATATGCATTGGATTGTATCCCCAATTCATATATCTGGTTAGCATCCACGTATTTCTTCAGCAACTCGAGGTAGCTAGCAAACTCTTCGTAGTACAACGCCAACTGTGTTCCAATATCCTTCTTGGCTAGGTAAATGAAAATATCCTTCGGTGTATCTGAGTAGTTTATGTACTCCATCCACACTTTCAAGTACCTTGGATCGTTCTTATAGTTTGGAATGTCCCTGAACTTGGCAGTGCACTGCTCTAGAAGAATCACCAACCCGCTCTCTGTGTTGGCTCCCTGTGGATAATTGTAATGGATCCAATCCAAATACTCGACATATATCAGTAGTGGGTCATCTGAGTCCTCTGCTTCTAGTAACTTCTTCTCCAAAATGTCCCTCTGTCTTGCCAATTTCAGCTTGTGGTCCAAATGGTTGCTTTTCGATGGAGATGAAGATGACGATCGGGGTAGGGCATTGGCTAGCTTTGTTACCGATCTCCCTCCGTTCAACGGTACTATATTCTCTTTCTGCTGCTCAACCAAATGAGCGCTTCCATGAATGGGATGTCTGGTGACTGCCATGTGTAGCGTCTCTGGGTTTCCAACCTCGAATGGCTTTTGTTTTGTTTTGAGTTGGTTGTTTGTTTTTGTTTATGTTTTTCTCCTTTCTGTTGGTTGTCTCGCGCGAGTGGGCGCGTTGGCTGGCGCGCGCGTAGTGGATGCCGTGGTGGGCCAACCAACAAAGCGAGAGTGAAGAAGAAGCAAAAAAACGAGACAGCATGAAAATTTCGGTCGAGACAGCACATCGAACACAGTAACCCATTCACCCTCAGAAGAGCAATGATCTACCAACTACCAGTGCTATTGGTATCGCTTCTTGCGTGCTCAGTCTGCGCAAACGTGGCACTCGATGAGAATAGGCATTTCCAAGAACTGCTTCGTTTGAAGCCGTTACCAAGAAACAGATTGTTGACGAATTTTGAGTTCGAGGTCGAGTCCTCGGCGTTCGACATCAGCTACAACAACGAATCATCCACGTTGCAAAAGTCTAGAGTCAGCCACTACAACTACTTCCCCAATTCCTTGGGCTCGATAATAGAATTCACAAACACTAAACAGTTGCAATTGCGTTTCACGCAGGGGTGGTGGGACTCCAATTCATGGGGTAAATTGCCATTCGACGGGAAGTACAGTGGAGGTACAGGAGTTGAAGTGTCGGCTGTGATTGAAGCTCCAAATGTGGACGCTGCCAAGAAGAGCTGGCTGAAGTTGACAAAGACGTTGTCTGGGTTCTTCTGTGCCTCGTTGAACTTTATTGATGATCACATCACGACGTACCCCAAGTACGCAGTGGAAGAGCTTCGCAACATCCAATTCTTTCCCGAGGCGGGAAACAAGCTCTACCTATTAAGGGCAGCTCTACCCAGTGAACCTGTGTGCACTGAGAATTTGACGCCATTCTTGAAGTTATTGCCTACCAGAGGTAAGTCCGGGGTCTCGTCTTTATTAGACGGACACAAGGTTTTCGATTCTTTATGGCACGGAATGTCAATCGATGTCACCACCAGGTGCGACGAAAGCAACAACCAGTTTTGCACCTTGAAGTTGCGCCAAACCGTGAACCAGGTGGTTGATATTATAAGGTCAATGCGTAAGCGCAAGGAAGGGGCAATCCCTAAGCCTACTCCGGGGGAGGAATTGAGATGTGATATGAACAAGACATACAACTCGTGGCAGTGTTTCCCACTTGGTGACCCGGTTTCTATGAAGTGGGATTTAGAGACGATCTATGGACGCCCAATCAAGGGCGCGGCATTCGGTGATGACCCGCAGTCGTCAAAGGTTACACTTGACATTGACCCATCGAGTTGGAACATAAACTTATTGAAGCAAATCAATGGCTCCACTCTATCAAACGCTTTGGATGCTGATTCCACAAACCCAATCACACAGTACTTGGACGAAGTGGTCAATTATGATTTCGAATTTGTCGCCAGCGACAGTTCCACGGTTCTTCCTGTGGTAGAGCCTCCTTTGTATGCGTCTCGTTCTTTGACTGGGTATTCTTTGGACCAGGGTGGGTTGCGTATAGTGTTTACCAATCCTGGCGACGAGCCGGTAAAGTTTGTTTATTTTGAATCGACTCCTTGGTACATGAGGTTGTACTTGAACACATTGAAGTTGAGCTTGAAGAACTCTACGGGGTCCTATGAGATTTCAGAGCAAGGAGCCTATATCAAGAACGTTTATTTCCGTCCAGCGGTTGACAGAGCAAGGCCGTCTCACATGGAGTTGGTTCTAGTGGTCCCGCCAAAACTGACATTAGCAATGTCGTACGATTTTGATAAGTCGTTGTTGTTATATCGCGAGTACCCTCCTGACGCTAACCACGGGTTCGATGTTGAGCCAGCAGTGATTACGATTTTCGATGATGAGAGTGAGGAGAAGCTTTATGAGTTCCGCACAACGAGTTTGCTATTGACTTTGCCCACACCGGATTTCTCCATGCCCTACAACGTTATAATCATGACATGTACTGTTTTGTCCTTGTCTTTTGGTACCCTCTTCAATATATTGACCAAGAAGGTTGTTACCGAAGAAGAGTTTGAAGCCGTTGCTGCAAACACAAAGTTGGCCAAGTTGAAAAGGGCCATAAGATCAAAGGTACAGTATATAAAGTCGTTGAAAAATTAAACGTGCATGATATATATATATATATATATATTAATAATAATAAACAGCATCTAAAACGGATCTTCGTACGGATCCTCTTCATCATAATCGTCGTCTTTCTCAAACTCGTACACAATCGCACCACCCGCTGCTCCTAAGGACTCTTGGGCTTGCATGTACGGCAACTCGACTTGTTCTCTGGCCAACTTTTGTTTCGAGCTGGTTGTCAAATTGAATGTCGTCAAACCCCTAAGCAAGCTTTCGTCTTCTTCGACGGTTTCCACGTCTTGCAGATCCTTCCAGATCTCGTACTCGTGGGTGCAGCCGTTGATTCTGAGCTTGTAGATCAATGAACGGCCCGATTTTCTTCTATAAGTGAGAACCACGTGGAATGTTTGGTCGTTGAGATTGGAATTGATAGGGAAGTTTAGTTTGCTGACTGCATTCTCTAGGTGCTCTTCATCTATGGAGTCTGGAGTGATTGGATATAGTTCGTATATCGTGCTGGCGATATATGTCAACAAAGTCATGGCTGGGGGATAGTTAGGATACTTTGAAACAGGAACAGGTGTTTGTGTATGATAGACTCCAAGAAGGGTGGTCGTGGGACCGACTAGCTTCGCTATAAAGCTTGAGACCTCATAGCTTGGAATGTAGTTTAATGAATCGACAATGACCAACGTTCTCCCGTTTGATGTCTTTTTCAAAGCCAGGATCTTCTCAATTATTTGCTGACTAGATATACTCGAGCAGTCTATGAACTCATTCGCATAGTCTGGTCTGTTAATTGTTTCGAATGACACGTAGATGATGTTGTGGGAATTAGGTGCAAGTCTATGAATGTACTCTTCGATGAGATAATATGCCGATTGGGTTAACGAATCCAAGATCAAATGAAACGAGGAGCTCTCCTTCAACGAGAGCAATCTTGTTAGCAACACCGTTGCGTTTTGAGAGGCACTTGCAGACATTTGGTGAACTCGAAGCTCCTGTATCAAGTGGTTTACAAGAGTCGATGACTTTGGCGCAACAAGTTTGGCGCGAAGGATTTTTTTTTATCTGATCGTAAAGGGCTTGACCACAACTTGTGTCAGCGAACCACTACCACCCAAACATTACTCATCATGACGCCTTCGGAGAACAAGAAGAAGAGTCTAGCGGGTAACTACTCCATACCTGACTCTTTGAATGCCGAGCTACAGAAAGAATTCACGAAAGATGTGTCAACGCCAATGGATAAGCTAAAGGACGATATCCTCAATCAAAACAGCTACAACAGGTTGAGGTTCCAGCGGGCCGTTGACTTGAATTTGGACGAGAAGAAGTCGTATAAGCAAATCATGAATGAGCGGAATCTAGAGAGGGAAGAGTTTAGAGTGGAGAAGTTGATCAAGGAGAAACAGCAAGAGGAGCCATCACATCTTGGCGAATCACGGAAAAGGAAGCAACGATGGGATGTGACGCCCGAAGAGTACAATAAGCAGAAGGAGCAGAAATTGGTTAGCAGATCGAGCTCGAAATTAGTTGAAGAGTTGGCTCGCAAGAAGTTGCCCGTTGTCAATGGGATACCTTTGACAGACGAGATCTTGGACAAGATATTGCCTCCTGGGTACGCCAAGGTTAGACAGCCACCAAACTTCGAGCAAAACGACGACACTATTCCTCCAGATGTGATTGAATCGACTACTTCAGAATACTATGTTCCACCGTCCAACGATTCTGTCGGGGTTATCACGTCGGGGGAGCTTCCAGCAGAAATATCTGGAGTCAAGGGATTAGATTTTTTCAAGGAAGAGGACATGAAACACTTTGGCAAGCTTGCAAAGCTCCATGGGAAACAAGATTTGTCTGAGGACGAGCAGAAAGAGATTGGTGCTATGAAATTGATCTTAAAAGTCAAGAATGGGTCGCCTATTGTACGCAAACGTGCCATGAAAAAGTTAACCAGTAGCGCCATCAAGTTTAGCCCCAAGATATTGTTAAACCAGATACTCCCCGTGTTGATGGAACCCAATCTAGACCCCCAGGAAAGGCATTTGCTTATCAGAGTTGTGGGCAGGGTCATTTACCAGCTGAACGATTCCATCCGTCCTTACACACATCAAGTACTCTCGGTCATCTCCCCCTTCTTGATTGATGAAGACCCCACGATAAGGTTGGAAACGAGGGAAATCATATCAACTCTAACAAAAACTGCTGGATTGGCAAACATTATCTCCACGTTACGACCGGACCTCGACCATGTGGATGAGTATGTTAGAAATTTGACAGCAAGGATATTTGCCATAGTGGCCAACACTTTAGGTTTGAAATCTTTCTTGCCGTTCTTGAAAGCAGTCGTGAAATCAAAGAAAAACTGGACTGCGAGACACACAGGTATCAAAATAATCCAGCAGTTGTGTATCATGTTGGGCGAAGGGAACGGGTCCACGATCCTACCTTATCTTTCGACCTTGGTAGAGATCTTGATTCCTCCTATTAATGATGAAGCAACTCAGGTTAGAACAATCACCGCTCTCACGCTTGGTCAATTGGCGGAGAATGTCTCGCCTTACGGTATCGAATCCTTTGAACCTGTTTTGGAGCCCATCTGGTTTGGCATTAGAAAACAGCGGGGTAAAGGGTTGGCCAGTTTCTTGAAGTGCATTGGTTCAATCATACCGTTGATGAGCCACGATGTGAACTATGAGGAGTATACCAATTATTACACAACGGAAGTGACAAGCATCATAGTGCGGGAGTTTGAGTCTCGGGATGAAGATATGAGGAAAACCATACTAAACATCGTTCCGCGGTTGCCACTATCCAGAAAGCTCATACCTACTTATGAGAGCAAAGTCATTAAGCCGTTCTTGAAGGCGTTTTGGAATAGGAGGACAGCGACCGATTCAAGTAGAATCTCAAGGTTGGTCGTTGAAGCCACGAACCATTTGGCGATCCGGTTTGACTTCTTGGATATGTTGGAACACATTGTTTATTTCACCAAGGACAATAACGAGGAATTGAGACGCTTGGCAATTGATGCGATTAACAAATTGATATCCAGCAACAAAGACGAATTGATAGGCATGGACTCCCAATTGGACAGAAAGCTAGTTGATGGTATTCTCTACGCCTTCCAGAACCAGAGCATGCAGAACAAGATATACTTGACTTGTTTCGGGACCCTTGCTAGTGCGTTGAACATCAGATTGAAGCCTCATTTGAACTCCATCTTGAGTACGATCTTGTACCGGATGAAGAACAAGCTAGAGTACGTTCGACAACAAGCCTCAGATTTAATCACGATCATGGCGCCATATATCAAACAGTGTTCTGAAGATGACGATGAATTGTTGACCAAACTCATATTAATCCTATACGAATCGCTAGGCGAAGTCTACCCGGAAGTTTTGGGGTCCATCATCAATGCCTTGTACGCGTGTCTTGATTCCATCGCCAAAGTCACCTTGTATACCATGTCGAACCCATCCATCAACCAGATCTTGCCCACATTAACCCCAATCTTAAAGAACCGACACGAGAAAGTCCAAGAGGCGTGCATCAACCTAGTGGGGCTCATTGCCCGCAAGAACTCCGAGACTATAAACGCCAGAGAATGGATGCGTATTTGCTTTGATCTACTCGAGATGTTGAAAGCCCAACGCAAGCGAATTAGAGTGGCGGCAAACCGCACCTTTGGGTACATTGCGCAAACCATCGGCCCCCAGGACGTCATCGTCATGCTCTTGAGTAACTTGCGTGTGCAGGAACGTCAGCTCAGAGTTTGCACGGCAGTCGCCATGGGCATTGTTGCCGAGACGTGCTTGCCATTTACCGTGCTCCCAGCCATAATGAACGAGTACCGTACGCCCGAGAAGAATGTGCAGAACGGTGTTTTGAAAGCGATGAGTTTTATGTTTGAGTACTTGGACGGCAAGATCACCAAGGATTATTTGTTTGCTATTGCGCCGTTGCTTGAGGATGCGTTAACTGATCGAGATTTGGTGCATAGACAAACTGCAGCAACTGTTGTTTTCCACATTGCGTTGAACTGTATTGGGTTCACCAATGGCGATTACACCGATGTGTTTGTTCACTTTTTGAACTTGATCATGCCTAATATTTTTGAAACCTCTCCACATGTGATTACCAGGATCCTTGAGAGTATCGACGGATTACGGTTGGTTATTGGCAACGGAATCTTTACAAACTACTTGTGGTCCGGGTTATTTCATCCTGCCAGGAAAGTGAGAACTCCGTACTGGAAGATCTATAACAGTGCCTATGTGGAGTGTAACGATGCGTTGGTTCCGTACTATCCAAGAATAGAAGAGCTGCCAGCCGACGACGAAGATGTCGAGCAGGACTTGCGCTACAGGTTAGAAGAATTGGATTTATACTTGTGAGAGATTATTCTAATCTAATGCAATATACAACATAAACATTTAATTGATGTCAAAGGCGATAGGCAAACCAACATCTCGGAAACCATAGTGGCGTCGCCCATTCTTTTCGTGAGCACCTCCCTCGCCCTTCTGCATATCCACCTCATCTTCATCTTCCTCTTTATTCTCGTCCTCGTCCTCGTCCTCATCGTCATCCTCGTCCTCCTCCTCTTCTTCATCTTCGTCCTCATCGCCTTCACGGCCATGGCGGTCGCGAGAGAGGTTAGAGTTCTCGACCTCGTGGATGTATAGTCTGGTGACGTATCTAGTGACTTTTTGTGCTTGCAATTCCAAGATGTCTTCCACGTCGGACAAGTCGATCTCGTCATCGGAAGTGGATGGAGTGCCACTGGTGGAAACAACGCCCGGGTAGCAATCAATATAAATCTCGTTATTTTCGCTGTTGTTAAACTGGGGTATTGATGCCATCCAGTTGGTTATTTTTTCCTTGTAGTTCATGTTGGGTGACTTTCTAGGATTTAAGTTGTTGTATATCTCCAAGTTCGATACTTGCAAATTGTTAGTTGTCGTCGCCGTGCTGGTTTCATTCTTTATCTGCTGTGGAAGCAAGGAGTTGAATTGCGGTTGATTCGTAGGAACATTATAACTGAGGTTAGGATGGTGGCTCGTTTCTTGGAGGTTCGGTTGTGTTGCAAGTGTAGTATTGGCCCGTTTGGGGTTGTAGTCGTTTGGCACGTATCTGGGGATTTGGTCACTATCCGAGCCCGGCTTGCCGTTGTATCCCTTAACGTAGATATATGCATCAGGGGGGAGACCAAATCCCAAATGGATTCTATTGTTGGGATTGTTTGCAGTTGGATTGAGGCTGCTATAGTTGTACGATGGCGGGTAATTTAAACTTCTTGCAAGTTGTGGGTTCGGAGACGGGTTGCCTATTGAATTTGTCGTCGAGGCTATCACAGCGGCGATTGTATTGTTGGCGGATGTTGCAGTGGTGGTTGTATTGGTTGCTGCAGCTGCAGCAGCAGCTGTTGTTGATGATTGACTGTTTTTATTTGTCAAGGGGTGAAGAATGGAAAGACGACGCTTGCTTTTATCCTCCATTGTGTGGTGTATGTTTGCAGCTGACCGAGCGGTGATCTTTCACAAATGACGATGGAATAGACGACTGTTTTCAATTGATTGATGTGTTGTTCAGTATGCTTGTGTAGGAACGAAAGTATCAAAAAAAAAAAACTGCAGTTGGTACTTATCACAAACGGTGGAGAGAAATAGGAGTAGCGGTGCAAAGAGAGAGAAAGAGAGACTGCAAAAAACCAAAAAGAGTGCGTATATGGTCGTGTGTGCGGGGATAATCTCATGACAAAGCCGCTCGTTACTTCTCGGGGGCTGCGCTTACTCAGCGCTAGCAGGATTTAAACAGACGAAAAGGGTTTTTGCAGGTTTGCAGGCAGACTAAGGTGGGAAGGGTCGGAGATGTTTCCCACTTGCAACCAGGACCACAACAATCCACTGTGGATGCTTTGCGACCCTGTTGGTTAAGCTCGTCAAAACCACTTGCTAGGAATGCTGTGGGCGGGCGGGTACCTTTTTGCAAATCTATACACTCAATTCAATCCTAAAACTGTTTAAGGTTGGCTTGACAAAAGCAGCCGCCTGTTGTAGATAATTCATCCGTCATCTCGGATTATCCTTTGACACCAGCCGGCCAATAGGATGCTGCGGTGCTGACGGTGGGTAGGAGAGGAGAGGAGAGGAGGGGGGTGGACACTTCTGAGACGCGTCAAACAATACGCAAAGCAAATCATCAGAAAACGGTTGTGCATTCGTCAGCGGTTCTACGTTAAGCGAGGGAAAAAAAAGAGAAAGAAAACCTCGCACGATCGAAACGAATCAAATATCAGTTGCCCGTTTCGGCTTTTGTGTGTAATGCATATCATCTGTACCTTTCGCTTAATTTCTCTGATAGAGAATGAAAGAGCATGCACCGGTAAGTTTTATCACATTTTGATTCGAAACACGCGGTTAATTGGGCAGACCATCGCACGTGATAGGGGTTTCTGCGCGTGTGGCGAGAACTGGGCACGCTATACGAACAAGGAGAAAAAAGGCACTGTCTGTCTCTGTGGGTGTGTGTGTGTGTGGTGGTTAGAGTGTGTGGGTGAGTGGGTGGATGTGTCTGTGTGTACCTTTTTGGGTTGTGGCATGACCTAATCGGGAACACAATGATTCTTTTGTGAGTCACGGAAGATACGTAACTTTTGCGCACACACACACACACATCACTCATCCACACACAATCTGGATTTTTCTTATTCTTGCTGTTGCTCTGGGGGGGTTGTGTGTGGCTTGCGCTGGCGCTGGTGATGTCGTGTAATAATAGGCTATTCTCTTCTGCTGATTTTCTACGAACTAATCATTATGTAAGAGGGAATTTGCCATTTTCAGTTTTGACGATAGGGAAAGACGAAAAAAAAAAGAAAAAAGAAATACATTTCTCATTTGAAACTCTATCATGTGAGCGATTAAGGAGAGCCGGAGAAACGTGTTTTCCCACGGTTGGATGGGTGTTATCTTTGGTAGAGCGATCTTGGTGTGACAGTGGAGGAGGACATACCAGCCGTAGTAGCTGCAAAATAAAAAAAAGAGGGAAGCCAGCAGGAAGGCCAGAAACAGACATGGAGAGTAGTTACTTGAAGAGCAGGGGCAAAAACAGAACGTGTACACAAAAAAGGGATAATTATCCCGCAGGTAAGTGCTAATCTACGGAACAAATATTTTTCATTGAGACACGTCCCACGATTTTTCATTCTGTGATTTTCTGGTCATTGTGCAGAAAACCAAGCAAGAAAGTAAGAAGGAAGGAGAGGAAACAAGGAAATAATGTGTGTGTGTGTGATACGCAGAGATAAACTTTCTCTATGTACGCTGAATTTTTCAAATTTTTCATTCCTGTAAGTAAGCAAAAAAAGTTCAACAATTCAATCCCAAAAACAAGAACCGAAAATCCTGAAAAAAAAGTAACAACTCACATCTTTTTCTTTCAAATAGAATATGGAATAGTATATAAAGGTCCTTGTTTCTCCCTTCCCTCCTCATCCTCCCTTACAAGTTCAAACCAGTATAGTTTTCTCAACCACCAAGCAATTGTTTTGTTATCTTTCCACAACTTTCGCCTCCCCCCGCAAACTCCACGCAGCAGCTGAAATATTTCATATCCCCAGCTATTCCCACAGTTTCCGCAAGCTAAACCCAAAAGAAATCACAACAGACAGACGCTAGAACCGCAGCCATGGGTGACCCTCCATATCAAATTCAGAAGATCATGAACCACAAGAAGAAGAAGGGTGAAGTCTGGTTCCAGATTAAGTACGCTACTGGTAGTGTTGAATGGGTGCCTAGACCGATCTTGCAGCATTTGATTCCGGCTAATTATCTGCATTACGTCAAGCAACAACCAGACCTTAAGGGCTTATAAACGGAGTCTGTGTGTGTGTGTGTGTGCTGTTGATTTTAGTTATTGTTTTCCGTGCCAGTTTTTTCTTAATAGAGTGTCACATGTGACATTGTCCACGTGATATAGTATCCGTGATTTATATAGTATGTGATTTTTGTTTTGACGAAAGAAATGCTACCAATCTATAGATTATTTATTTTAGTACAAGTTTTTTATTTTCCACTTTACGAAGCTAGTTTTTTTTTAACCAGATCAAAAGATTTACGACAAGCAAGGGATGTGAAACTTGTCTACTTGTCAACCGGAGAATAGGGGGAGAGAAGGACAGACATAGAAGGGAGGAAAAAAACTTTGACTGATATTGTCACGGTAACCTATGAAGAAAAAAAAGTCTGAATAGGGGTTAAGGGATTAGTAGGAAGAGAGAGACAGGCGAACGGGGAAAAAAAGTTGATCCCAAACTGGGACCAATTTGGTATGAAAATAAAGAAAACCCTCAGAGGGTTAAGCAGGATGTGGAAGTCGGGAGGGCGAGGGAGAGAGGTTGCGAGTGGGAGTTGTTTTGGATGGGCTAGGAAACGGAGTTGTGTAGACGTGGTTGGGTTTTTTTTTTCCAGATGTAGTTCGGAATTAATGCAGGCGGAGATTAAACCAATAAGCACCATGGAAGGACCGAGAAGGTTCTACAGTTGCAAGGGGATATAAAAGAATTGGTGACATCCCGTGGTCAGGGGCCACAGTGTTTTCATTTCGGCCAGAAACACTAAAACGTTCAATCTCAGCTGATCTCAGTTGGTGATGGGGGGGGGGGGTATGGGACGATGCCCCGGATGCGGGATATCACAGGATCCACAGTTGCGAAAAACCCACCACTGTTGTTGTAGTGGTGTCTAGTCCGTTGGGCTATACGACCGGAGGGAGAGAGAGGAGAGCCAGGGGGGAGGCGTGTAGGTTGTGAGAGAGAGTGTGTGTGTCATGTTGCACAGAGTACCCTGTTACAATTCTGAAACTCTAGTCAATGGGCTTTGAGTTGGAGCGCGCCAAAAGGCAATGCCGAATATGGGAATAATTTTCCCCAATCCCAAGGCTGGGCCCAGAAACAAAACAGTACCGCACCCACGGAGAGCCAGGAAAAATTTTAATGTGTCTGTAGAATGTTCCGGAATTTAAGGTGCGGAACGGTTAGAGGAGAGAGAGAGAATTTTTTTTCTGTTGCTCTGACTCTCCTGTTGCTGACTCACAATGTGACCTGCGGATGTGAAGTCCCGAGATAACGAGATAAGACTAGGTTTTTTGCGGTACCGGATGAGTCAGTCCTCGTCATTGACGTGATTCATCGCGATGCCTATCTTTCGGACACTTGGAGTGAGCTGCGAGATAGAGGAACGAGGAGAACGCGAGCTCTGACAAAAGGGCGCACGTTTTGTGCGGGATAACCACTATTGGCTGGAGCACTAAAGTAGTTATACGGTAGTTGAAAAATTTTTCAGTTACAGTGGTTATCGCCAGAATGAGACCATCTGCTACAGTGGTTATCAGTGGTTACCAGTAGTTGATGGTGGTCTCGAGAATGGTGTGTATGAAACTGTGTAGTTGTGGGTAACCACCACAGCAGACGTAAACACGTGCCGGGGGATCATTTTGTGCAAGCCACACTACACACTTTTTGTTGTTTTTGCTTTCGAATTCCGGTGGCACCAAAAAAGGAATGGTACCACACCCACCGCGAGAACCACCGCCACCACCACCACCGCAGCCAGACACCACCACAGTTTTTTTTTGTTTGTGTTTTTTGTTTGTGTTGTGCGGTGCGAGTTGCGTCATAATAATTTTTGTTTTCTGTCTTTTCTTTTTTGCAACGTTTTTTTCTTTTTTGTTAGTCTATAAATACAAACTCTATTCTCCTCCCCCATGATTTTTTTGCTCTTTTCCTATCCCATACTTTAACCATCTATACACCACACACAGGAAGCATCACTACTTTACAAGTAACAATGGCATACAACAACTACACTGCTGCTACTAGCACCAGCACACAGCCAGCCGACACAACAACATCAACCGCGTCCTACTACGACGACGAGATATTCCAGATCAACTTGGATGATTCGGAGGACGAGTCCACCCTTCTGAACACATCCGCCAGCAACAGATCCTCGATAGCGTCGTTGTCCACTTCCCCATTGAACCTGCCTATATTATCCACGTCCCCATTACCGCAATTGGCCACGTCGCCATTACCGCAATTGGCCACGTCGCCATTGCTCTTACCACAGGCATACACCACTGCATCCGTAAGTTATAGAGCTGAACAAGAGAACAATACCTTTCTTTATGAGTGCTGCATCTGCAACAGAATAACAGACACGAACCACCAATGCAAGAAACCAATCGAGGACTTGATGTCGCTGAATGACAAGCTGATCATTAACAACTACCAGAAGTGGTTGTACATTCAGTCGTGAGCTCGCTGGTAGAGTTTGGGCTTAAGAATGTCTGTTCCTTGTCCTTTTTTTATTATTCATCTTGGTTATTATTATTTGGTTCATCTGGTTTTGTTTTTTGGGAGGGAGTTATATATTTCATAAACGTTTTTATTAAATACACATACATGTTATCATCATTTATAATTGCAACGAAATTTCTCTGTAGCGTCGTAGCACGTTCTGTTTTTTCTGGCTTTACGAGAGATAAGGTGATTTCTGATAAAGAAGCAAATAATATGAGCAGCAGCGACCAAGGAATCGCCCATCCACCAGAGAGTACTCAATAGCAGCTCCTTCTCTCTTACTGGCAGCACCCTCTACGCACCGCTGGTTCATCCCCTGAGGGTTTCCACCAACCACAGTTTTTTTTGGTGATTGTTGTTGGGCCACGCGCCGCACTCAATTTCCCAAATGGGGAAGAAACAACAGCCAAAAAAAGAAAAAGAAAAAGAAAGCAAAAGCAAAAGCAAGGGATTTAATATTACCGTTGGTCGGGTTTGCAACTCAGACAGTCGAAAAAAAGCCAAAAAAGAAATTCGGCGAAGTGTCTGTGTGTGTCTGTGTGTGTGGGCGTGTGGGCGGGTGGGTGGATGGATGGATGGATGCTGTGGGTGTGTGCCTTCTTTTCCTTGCTGTCTCCCCCTGTCTTACTTAATCAGGGAAAAGGGAGCACTTTCAAAATAGGAGCGAAGGGGGTAGCCAGGTATTGTGCAACCGGCTCAGTCTGTGTCTTACGTTGCGTTT
Source organism: Candida pseudoviswanathii (assembly GCA_030565125.1). NCBI lineage: Eukaryota > Fungi > Ascomycota > Pichiomycetes > Serinales > Debaryomycetaceae > Candida > Candida pseudoviswanathii. The sequence goes on from JAJMBE010000116.1 coordinate 37,459, forward strand.
CATGTTTAGCTTCGGGCCCAGCACAGCACAACCCACACAGGCGGTTCTAGAACAGAGTAACGAGAGGGTTTCTGGGTTATACGTACAGTGGTATCACTGGTTGTTTTGTATTATACGTACAGTGGTATCACTGGTTGTTTTGTATTTGGTTAGTTGTGGTAAGAACAACAGTCACCGTGAAAGATCTCTCCACTTTCACTTGACTTGCGTAAAACTGGCCAACCCGGTGGTTGAATCGCAACCCAAAAAAATCCGGGGGAGGGGAGAGAGGGGAGACAAAAAGCGGGAGGCAGACACCGCGTGGGAACTACAACGACGACTGGGCGTAGAGCTGGGCGTGGAGGTCGACGTGTGTGTGGTGTGTGTTGGGAGAGAGGTCGTGGGTGTGGCGAAGGATAAGACAAAAAAGAATATTACGTAAGTCAAGTTATCATTCATTTCTGTTCGGACTAGCGCAAGGTTGACAAATGCCGTTATTTCGTCTACTGTTCACACACCGTTATAGGTTTCCCTCCCTTGTTGTGGGGCGGGCAATGGTGGTGGTAGGCTTGGTCCTTTTTCCTTTTTGTCTTGAGGGATTATGCTTGGCTTGCTTAGCGGGTTGTGTCTTTCACAATCCCCTTTGGAAATCGATCGACCGTGTGACGTAGCAATTACTCTTGTTCCCACCTTGCCCGGCATCCAACCTCCGTCTCCTTGTCTGTGCCCCGCGCCCAACTTCAGCCCAGCCCCCCAGTTCCCCAGCCTCCTATTCAGTCGCGGGAAAATGTGACCTTGTGACTGTTTACAATTGCCGCGAAAACAGAAACACCGTGTGTTTTGCTTACATGAGTGTAGAAAAGCAACTGATGTAGACCAAGATTATAATACGCGGATACGCATGCCAGTTAGAGATAGTACTAGCGTATTTCTAACCTCGAAGAGGGTACGCTTCTTGTTCGTGTTACAACTGGACGGTAGTAGAAAGGGGACCCACCTAGTGTCTGTGTGTGTCTTGGGTCAGAGGCTGTTGGTGTTTTGTAAAACAGCCACAACGGCCGTTGCTCCTCCCCGTGTCATCCAGACAAGAATGACCTCACTAGCCGGTTAAGTTACGGATGAAATTTTGATGTCCGTGGAACAAGTCCACAAACACTTTGACACTACCTCAGATTTGGTAGGGATCGAGACCACGCCTTTGACCAGCTTCCTTCCCGGATTGCAACTACTGGTGGCACCAGTATATGCGCAATTTGTACTCCGGAATATGCGCATGTGCGATGACAATGGGCAGGAGTTATAAATAGATCCAGTATTACGAGAGCAGATACCAATATTGATCCCGGGTATGTTGTTGGCTGTGTAGCGGGAGTGTAGGAGACCAAAGATATAAGAACATCCAGCGATTCGTTTGACACAGTAATCTCCCATTCCCCTTCGACCCCAACCTCGATCACAGTTGCCCTACCGCCCTCTACAGTGTAAATCTCAAAGAAACTATTGCAGTACATTCATAAACGATATAAGATAAACCAAAACTATAGAAAAGCAAACAGAAAATAAATAACCCCCAGGAGAACTAAACAGCCAACTTTGGCA
>JAJMBE010000117.1:0-38986 GCA_030565125.1 Candida pseudoviswanathii
TTTGTATACTAGTGATGTTTTATTTATTATAATTAATGATATTTTCAGTTCTTAAAAGATAGTGTAGATATGGAGTCAGAGTCTGAAGACTAGGCTGTAGAGAGACATGGAGCCCAAATGAGCGCAAATGAGACCACCTCTACATGTGTTTCGGATAGTATTATTTCTCGGAGATTTTTTTCAGATGCGGTCCTGGCATTAACCGGTTTTAGTCAAGTGACCATAGCAAGTCAAAGTAAGGTTCAGGAGTTTGCCATTTCGCCTCGTCAATCAAAGCAGGTCCTAACTGGAAGTAGAAATTAATTGAGCCATGAACAAACGTGGATCTCTCCAGCAGAGAAAGAAGGAAGATCGTCGCGGTTGGATGTAAACCATTACCGTAACAATGCCATTATTCAAGTGAATATTATCCTTCGGTCCACATGACAAACACAATACCACATTAAGGTTAAAGAAAAAGACAAGTGAGAGGATAGAGAAATTGGAGAAATGGTGGAGAAGTCAAGTTGTTATTTTTTATTTAGCTTTATGGTGGGAGGTATGTGAGAAACATGTCCCAATTGGGAATATCACCTACTTGTTTACATTTTACCGTTTGGCTAGTGATGGATCTCGTCAAGCCCTGAACTTGACGTTGTGGGCTTTGGCTGCAGCGACGTCTAAGGGCTGGGAGGTTGAACAAAGTTGATGGAAGGATACAGTTGCGTGAGGTGTTTCCTAGAAAAGCCTCCGAAGTGGCAGCTGTGGGTGGCTTTTTGTTGTAAATTGTAGTGATAAGAATAGAGTCGGCCGAGGGAGGAGGAAGGAGGAGTGGTACAGAAGACGGCAAGATGCATTGCATATAGTCTGTGGTACGTTCGGTTGGTTTACTTGAACTGTACAGAAACAAACCAATAGCGGAATTCTTTTAGTATGGAGACCCAATGGGCGGACACCTCGCAGACAGCACCACCCGCACCTACGAAGAGATCTTCTTTTTTTTTGCAACACACTTCCCAAAACGGAAATAATTTTTCTGCAAATATAACTCGATCCAGTAATCTTCCCACAGCTTATTTTTATCTTTCGGCGGGTTCAAACTGTCTTTCGAGAATAAACAATAGTAACAACCTACAGTGCAAGACCATTATACGAACCAATCTTTATATAAAAGATGATGGATAGTACGAGAAACGCAGAATTTCATGTTTCTTTTTTTCCTTTTTCTTAACACACCCAGAATCACCCACTTAGCTTACTCCATACCCTCCCTTCACCTACATTTCTTGAACTTATCCATTCGTTATGAAATTGTCCACCTCCACTGCCTTGGCCGTCTTAGCCACCTCCACCGCTGCCTCCGCCAGTGCTGTTCCAGGCAGAGTTCTCGACTTGCCCGAAAGACAATACTCCGTCAAGGGCTTAAACAAGAGAGACGATAAAAGTTTAACTGAATTGGCCCAGTACATCAACAGCTACAAGGCCAAGAGAGAAGCCATCGACGATGAGCTCATGAAGAGAGACTACGCTATCGTCACCGATGTCTTGACTGCCATCAACCAGACCCAGTTGGCTCCTAAAGTCTTGGACTACTTCGTGTCCAGCCCCGTCTTCTCCACCATCATCGTCCAGGTGTTTGTCGCTGTCATGAGAAGCGGTGTTATTTCCTTGGAGGCTGTTTTGGAAGCATTGACGAGATCCAACTTGGCCGTCAATGTCATCAACGACTTGATCAGTGACTGTTCTTTGTACGTTGAGTTGTTTGACGCCGCCAAGAGCGTCATCGCTAACCTTGGTGACATCGTCTCTGGCTTGATTTCCCAAGGTGTGAGCTCCTTGATTGGCAGAGATGAAGACGACGACCCATTGAAGTCGTACGTGGTTGACTTGGAGAAGAAGCTCGACTTGGATAGTGTGGTTGACAATTTGTTGGATTCATTGTACAAGTCCGGGTTGGCTACTTCTGTCGTGAGGGACATCTTGACCAACTCAGACTACATTCCATTTGCTGTGCAGTTGGTGATGTCGATGTTGGCCAACAACTTAATTGACCTCGGCACTATTCTTAGCGACTTGAAGCAATCTGGTTTGGCGGTGCAGTTGTTCCGTGAACTCTTGACCTTGGACACTTTGAAGACTGTTGCTTCTACTGCTTTCGCTGCTTTTGCTGGCCAGTGTCAAGACTACCAAGCCAACGGTGGCTCATCCTCCTCATCCTCCGGTACTTCTACTATTTCCAGCGGTGGCTCCAGTTCAAGTGGCTCGTCGTCGTCTAGTGGAAGCAACAATGCGGCTGCCGGTCCATGTAGAAGAAGAGTCAGAAGAAGAAAGAGAAGAACGAACTATTAAAAAGAGCAGGACTCCCCCTAGATCCATTCCACAATATCCAAAAGAGAGAATACCGTACCCTTATGCATTGAGAAACTATCGCACGTAGTTCCAATGTGAGAGGAGTGATGGTTCCTTCTACATATACCAAACAGGCTAGTTAACAAAAAACAACAAAAAACCAAAAAACAGATCTTTCCTTCTTCTTCTTTATTATCTTAGGTTACGTTACAAGTGTTTTTTCCTTCTTTTCTATAATATTTTTATAATTTTGTATATCTTTTTCTTTCAAATCACGTTTAAAGTTTTCCACCTATTGTAACACACAAACTGTAGTGCAGAAGTTTATTCCCGCTAGTAGAGAGCTAAATCCGGCACACGCACACACAAAATCATGGAAGCGAAGAGAAGAGAAGAGCAAAATTTCGGGGATTGTGTTTTTATGTCTAAGTAAGGTGATGGTCTGCATTAGTTTCAAGCACAAGCACGGATGTGTTGCTGGTTGGTGTTGTGTGTATTTGGGTGTGGGTGTACGCAGTGTAATAAAAGCAAGTGAAATTGTAAACCGTGCTTCATCTACATCTTTCCAATCTGGCTGCCATAGCCGGGAAGTGATGATCTACAACCATGAGCTGAGGTCTATGTAGTAGCAGAGAGAGAGGGAAGTTGTAATACTGGATGGTGTCTTGAAAAGTGAATCAAACGGGTGAGAGTGAGTGTAATGTATTGCCCGATTGGGTAAATGTAACATTGGTCAGGGTTTTTTAGTGTGTGTGTTTGTCATATTTTGAAAACAGCTCAATTTGGTGGTGGGTTATACTAAAACTGTTAGAGTAGTGTCCCAGTGCACAAAACCAACACAATTCAATAATCGATTTTGGGACACTACAATAACACTACCTGCATAGAAGCACCAGTGTTTGTGATCGTCACAGGATCCAAATTCACGGCGCAAACACACATTGTACGGGTAAGCCCTTGGTTTGGGTTTGGTGGGTTACGAGTACACGACAAGAGACAAACAGATGATTGGGTTTCTAAGATTACACGAACACATTCCCAAAGCATATGCCCTCCCCAGAAGCACCATCTATATGATAGGTGGTGGTGGGTAAAGACATACGCGAACAGAGTATACGGCAGGCGACAGCCAGGTGAACGGCAAGAGGACAAAAGAGAAAAGTAGCAGCAGGACAATTGAGTGAGTGAGTGAACAAAATGTAAACAGAATTCCAACTTTTTACAAAAGTCAATTAAAGCAAAGACAGAGACAGCGACAGCGACAGGGACAGAGACAGAGACAAACAACCACAATTAAAGACAAACAGAAAAACTACAAAGTAATTTACAGAAAATTTGATTTGGTAGATCTTCTTCCTTTCTTTCTTTCTTTCTTTCTTTCTTTCTTTTACCAATCTTACCTTCTTGTTTCAAACAATCTAATACCCAGCGCACTATCAAAAACAGGTCTAACAACCTTCCTCACCAACTACCATTCATTCGTTATTATACCCCCTCCAAAATTTCACTTCTTTTTTTAGCACCATCTTTTTTTATACATCACACACACTTTTTTGGTCGTTTTTTTGCATTACATTCGTACACTACACCATCATCACAATTATCACTTATCCCTATATTACAGCCCCCCTTTCCCATTGGCTAAAGAAAAAGAATTCATCTGTTTATTAACCTTAGAAGAACTCCCACAACCAAACAAGATTTAAACAGCTATGAGTAGACGGGATGAAGAGGAGGAAGAGAAACACATATCCCTAGATATAAAACCGCACCCACTGCATTCTCACTCCCAACAACAGCAACAGCAACAGCAACAGCAACAGCAACCACCACAACCATCTACTTCCTCATCACAGCAGACTTTCGAAGATGCAACTAGTAGTTCCCAACTTAAATCTTCAGGCTCAGAATCAACAGAATTCACTTCCCCATCAAAGTCTTTAAAGAGTTTCTTTTTCAAAAACAGACTATCCTCGTATTCCATAGACAGCATAACAGAACAGCCGGAACTAGAAGGCTCGTCGTCACAACAACAACTTCATGCCGAAGATATCCCCCCATTGTCCTCCGCAGGGGCTGATCGTAATAAGAAATCCTCCATAGGGAGTGCGGAACTCACCCCTACGAAATCCCCAAGATTGATGAATTTCAGTTTGCGTCCCATATTTATGAGATCGAGATCTTCTGGAGTGTCGGACACTACCACGGGAAGCAACACCCACCTACCACAACAAACACAACCACAACAACCATCCCACGAAGTTCCTATCATCATGAGTCAGCATCGAAGAACAACCATTGAGGATTTCGCAGATACCGATTCGGAAACATCCGAAGCTAGCGAGCAGTACAAAACTGCCGAACAACACCAACACCACAACCACACCAAAGAAGGCGGCGATGCCAATGACGAAGCCGACGATGACGAACGCAATGATTCGATAAACTCACTACTACAGGAGTACAACTACCGACAGTCCGGCGCCGGAGCACATGATGGAGAGTCCAAGTTTGTGTTCAAAGAAGAGTTTGATGATACGTCAATCAAAACCAAGTCTAGACCCACCAGTAGGATATTTTCAGCGGAAGAGAATGAAGAGTTGAAAGCAGAGATTATGAGACATGGATCCGTTAGAAGCTCTGGATCTGGTACCATAAAGCCAGCCAAAGGTGGAATTAACCGAAGTGCAGCACACCAGCAGTACATTGATACCCATTTAGCCCAGCAGCATCTTGGAGAAACTAGAAAGCAGATAGAAGTGGTGGATCCAACCATACCCAAGGAGCCATCTAGTGCCACTACTGTGGAAGAAGAAGGCGACAGAACGGATGAGAGCGCAACCCACAGTAGAAGCGTACCACAGCAGGGCGAGCCAGAAGGAGAGATTAGTGATGATTCACCTACGGTATTGAACAGATTGTCAAGAACATCGAATGATAGCAGTAGTGGAGCCAGCGGAATCGGAGGAGGAACTCCTATACAGTACAACGAGAACCGAAATAGTGCCGCCAGTAGTGCCAACTCCCTCCGGTATAAGATCTACGGTGAAAAAGTTGACCCAGCTAAACAGCAACTGAGTGCAGCAGGCAAGCATATCAGCACGTCAACGACTTTTGCTGAAGCTGCGGCCGCCGCGGCCGCCGTTGCAGTTGGCGGTGGAACTGCAAGTGCTAGTCCCAATCCAGCCAATCGATCATCCTTGAGAGCATCCATCGCATTCAGTGATGAGAGTGAGTTTGAAGTCAAGTACCCTGAACCCACCATTACCCCATCACAAACCCCCAGAGTCAACCGAGACAGTGATAGTCCTCCATTTGGCGGAGGTGGTGGTGGTCCCCCTACCAACTCCACAAGCAACACCACGAGTAGTATATCGTATGACGTCCCCACCGCAATAGCTGGCCTGTTACCGAGATCATCATCGGGTAGTAGTAGTTTGCAATCTAGTGGTAGACGCCCACCACTGTCCCAACAACTGACGCCTACCAAACAAAAACAATCCAGGTTGCAAGAAGAGCAGTATGTTGAAGAGCTAGATAAGTCCAGAACAACGGGAGTCGGCGGCGACACGACGTCTACGGGGATGTTTAACGAAACCATGATTAAAGAGATGCATCACCGAAGTTTGGCACAGTCGTCCATGTCTTCCGGTGAATTGTTGCAAAACTTGGAACACTCGTATGACTACTCCAAAAGCCAGGATAATAGTGGTAACAGTGATGATCCAGCACGCCAACAACGAAACACTACTGTACAACCAGGAGACGAATCTGGATCCAAGCGAAGCTCGCAATCTCAGCAGTCACCAGCCGTGTATCAATTCAATATTAGAGACCTGCGAGTTCCACCACTACAGTCCCCACCGCTGGTTCAGCCAAGTCCCTATGAACCAGTAGTGTCACCGGACTCACTAGAAGAGGATGATATAATTCGAACGTCTGTCCCGCGTTCCATTGAAATCCCACTCAGTGAACACGAAAGTCCAGATGCCAGGGATGTGACCCTTGTGGGCGAGAACATGACTGCTGGGTTGGACTCGAGTAGTGATTTACCAGTGATGTTGTTCAAGGTTCAGGATAGAAATAGTAATCAAAACCAGAACCAGAATCAGTACATCGATGATGAGAATTCTGATCATTCACTGGGAACAGGTGTCAATACGAGTGGGTCTACCCATGTAACTGGTAGTTCCACGTCGGGACCTAGTTCTGGTCCTGCAGGCGCTGCCGCTGCCGGTGCTGCTGCTGCTGCTGTTGCTTCTACTGCTGTTAATCAAGAAACTAGATCTAGCGGAGGCTCAGACAGCTCAATCAAGAACATCATAAACAAGCATTTCAAAACCATTGGAGATTCTGTCAATCCAAAAAGCAAACCCACACTCGTTGTCGTGGGCAACCCCCCTAATAACACTAATAATACCCAATCTAATCATAGAAGTCCCACTACAAGTCAAACCAATCCGAACGCTAATCAATTACACACATTTGATGAGAAGGAACTAATCCAATTACCGACCCCCACAGGAGACATCGAGAGTCAAGACAGTGATCTTGTGGAGTATCCCTGGCTCAACTGGAGTTTCTTGATGATCATCGGGATTCTTGTCCCCCCGGTGTTTTTCTTGGTGCCCATTGGGGTGCTCGACGGGAGCTTTACCGGGTTGAGGTACGCGGATAAGAAATACAGACAGTTTAATAAGAAGCAGAAGATATGGAGCTTTGTGCTTGGTATCTTTTGGGTGTTGGTTGTCCTTGCTATGATTGGCGTGGGACTAGGAGTCGGGATAACTAAGGAGTCGTCATAAATTCTTCCTTTATTTTTCATTCTTCCTCGTTGCATACACATTAATTTTTTAGAGTCAAGAAAGAGCGTAATTCTTTTCTAGAGTAGTAATAATACATAATTCCAGTGAATGAAAATGTAATGATCAATGGTTAGTATTCGTAGGCATCATCATCATCACTTGACCCCAGGAATATCACGGAGTGCGGAACCACAGAGAGTTACGTGAGCGCAATGACAAAATCCAGAAAGTTGCTCGGATATTAGCAATGTACAAGTACATATCGGATTTGTGGCAGGTTCGAAAACTCCGGACGTGCAAATTGCCTCAATTCCAACGTACTCCATAACCAGAGAAAGTTCTAGTCTAACCAGCTATGGATTTTAGAGAGGGAAGTGAGTTTGGAACGTGATGTGATCGGATACTCAACTTTCCAGTTTCCTTAAACTTAAAAAGGGGACGTTCCGATTAGCGAGAGTGAGGTTGGGGTGGGTCGGGTTGTGTGTAATGGAGTAGTAATACGGGACGAAGGAAAACGAGAGAGAAGTTGAAATTAGTGTGTCAAGTGAGTGAGTGAGTGAGTGAGTGAGTGAGTGAGTGGGTGGTTTAGTGTAATTCTTGTCATATGTCGTTGGCGGTGGATGAGACAGTGAGACAGTGAGAGACAGATGATGATGTAGTTTGTAGATTAGTAATAAGGTTAAGGTAGTTTAAACTGTGTATGATTGTAATGGTCGAGAAGCACCAAGTGTGAGCTTTGACTCAGCCGACAAACAAAACTCTCACAGCAACAAACGCAGTACTGTGAGTTGTATAGTGTGAGAACAAATCAAACTGCTGCTACTACAACCAACCAACCAACCAACCAACCAACACCTGTATTCTGTATACTCTTTTCAACCTTCCAACCCCAATACTTACTTCCTTAGGTTACCACCCACCACATCAACACACATCCACCCAGACTCATCCTACCCCCCTTGTCCTACTGTACACTTCACTAACATTTGGTGTTCCTTGAGTTTTTGGTTTTTGATTTTGTTGCCCCTTTTTTCTGGTTGGTTGTCTGCCTATTCCCCTTTTTCTTCCTTGTCTTTACCAATAACCTTTACCCTTTGACTGATTCATAGACTGGTCGATTGATTCATTCTTACCCATCCCACTCACATACATATTTAACTACGACACACCATGGGTAACGTGCCCGCTAAAGAATCAAGAAGTAGATCTTCTTCTTCGGTCTCAGACTACCCCAACTCCTCCTCCAACACCCCAACAACATCCTCCTCCACAGCCTCCAAAAGAAGAAACACAACATCTACCCTCTACGGCGTCGTGTCTTCCCACCATCGATCCGGCTCAGACAACTTGCGCAAATTAAAGAAACAAGAAGAAAAGGATCGAGCCCAACAGCTCCATTACATGCAACTCATTGTCAGATTTGATGAGAATGTCGATGGTGGCTATTTGGCCCCCTACGGTACCTACAAGTCCAACCTTGATTACGACTGCGATATCGTCAGAAACTTGATTGTCAACCGCCAGTTGTCGCCCTTTTTCACCCCCTTGCAGGACTTTGACGATAGCTGGACCGACGACGAATTGTGCATATTGTTGAATCAGTCCCCGTTGCATGCCTTGGAACCGGGATTCGAAGACGAAGATGAGCCGGATGATATAGATAATCATAAAATCCATAAGTCGTCCAACTATTACAAGCGCCAGGAGGAAAAGGTCAAGTTGAAATCCTTGATTGCTAAAGTCAAGGAATTGCAAAAAGATGAAGAACAGAGATTTCTTGAAGAGAAACAGGCTCATACAAATAAAAACTGTCCTAGTAGGGACTTGTTGTTGAGATTGTATCGTAACGCCAGCGAGTGTCCGATTTGTTTCTTGTACTACCCCAAGCACTTGAATGTGTCTCGATGTTGCTTACAGCCAATATGTTCGGAATGTTTTGTGCAAATCAAGAGATTGGACCCCCACCCCCCACATGATGATAACTCAAACCAACATGCCAACGAACTACCTCATACGTTGATTTCCGAGCCTGCCAACTGCCCATACTGTGCATCACCTGACTTCGGCGTCACCTACGAGCCACCAAGAGATATCCATACCGGTATCAATGGCGTCAGACCAGCAGACTACAAGACAAGCGCACCGATATTTGAGGGAGGATCGGATGATGAAGACTCCGGGGAAGTTGCCGTGGGCACCCCCAACCAACAAGTGATTGGATCACCAACCCCGCCACCTGTGATTTCTTCGCCACAGAAGAAGACCATGAAGAGACGAGGATCGTTAGCTGCCAATGCGCCCGGAGTTATATCGATCGATATGATACGACCAGATTGGGAGACGAAATTGAATTCTGCTCGAAGCAAGTTGGCTAGAAAAGCAGCCACAGCCAGTGCCATCCATGCATCTAATTTATTACTAGATGAGAACGGCGGTGGTGGTAGCAGCAGTCGTACAGCCAGTGGCAGTGGAGGACGTCGAAGAAATGATTCCAGTTCTTCCAGAGCCAGATCAAGCACGGTTGGGTCTAACAATGGCTATGCCGCAGTTGAACAGAGAATGATTGAAGAAGCCATGAGATTGTCGCTTATTGACGAAGAACAGAGAAAGAAGAAGGCTGCTAAAGAGTCGAAGAAGTGAAGTGACACACACACACACACGCACACCCAACAAAGTGTATATACTATAGTAATATTTAAATGTATACGCATGCCTAATACGATTGGTTTTTTAATTTTGTGTGTGGGACAGTTTTCAGGGTTCTTAGATAATACAGCACACAAAGGAGTGGGGGAGAGTGAGGGGAGACACAGCCAAGCGAAAAGGGAGGGTCGTAAAAAACGTGGGTCACTTGCATACATACACGTGAAGAAGGGTGTAGAGGTGATAGTGTATACGTTGTGCCTGGTGAACAGTTAAACATTCCTGATCCACCCGCAAAAAGAAGTGTCAAAAATTAAACTTGACCTAGATTCAACTCGACACTAAGTCCAGTGTTTGTTTTTTAGTGGGTTGGTTACTTGATTGAGTGAAATTCATTGTTTCAGAAGACTACGCACGACATTTCTCTGGAAAGAGAGACACATACACAAAGCGAGATGGTGATGTAGGGTATGGTTGTTAGGGACTACTTGGGGTCGTACATTGTGAAGGGAAGGGTAGGAAGTAGGGGTTACTTGTTCACGACGATGAGATTATGTGTGATATTATATAACTGATGATGATGATGATGATGCTGATGATGATGATGATGATGAGGGAGGAAGGAAGGAGGGTGAATATCATAATGTTAAAAGTGGGTGTTGTTGTGACATTGAAGATGTTGGTTGGGTACGGGAGAGAGGTTGTTGGACACCCTCCCGCTATTCCGAGATTCATGAGTGAGTCTAGAAAGCCTATTCCTTGTACATACAACACCCACTCTCGTCTAATTAGATCTACGTTTGCAAATTAGCTTCGCGTTAGACTCGACACTCGACACTTGTTCAAGTGGAGTTTAAAGTTCTGGACAGACCGGTAGACGTGCTTGATGGTTCGATACCGTTAAGTTCGGTCGCGACGTACCTACGCGCCAGTAGGTTGCTCTATAAAGCTATGCAAGAGAAAGAACTGCCACCACCAATGAATGGAAAAAGAGGCGGTTCTTCGGGATTAGAGGCGGGCTATTGAATAAGGCAAGGATAATCTTCGTAGCGTGGAATATCTCCTTCTTTGGATGTGGTGCCTTAATCTTTGGTAAATCTCTCATGATCAAGAAAAAATTTTCAGTTGCTTGAAGACGCGACACTCAACAATTGGTTAATTGTCACAGGAGGTAGCTAGTACCTACCTGAAAGCATAAGAGTATAACCGAATATAAGCTTACACAAAACAATGTTTGATTCGAATATGTACATAAAACTTGTCTGATGTTTAATCTTCAATTACAACAAGAGCCAACCTACCCCTAACTAACAATAGAACCAGTTAGAGAGTGTATGTAAATGTCGTTCCATCGGGTTTAAATCCTCCTACACCAACAACACTGACACACGCTAGGAAAGTTTTCGGTAAATCTTCTTGGTAATAAAGGGATCTGCAGAACACTAAAAGGAAGACTAAAAGGAGCACCGCAAAGCAAGTCTGGATTCCCACTTGTTTATTCTTCACGTCATTGGGGCGATGTATGAAACGTCCAACTTCTGCGTCTTCTTACAAACTGCAAAAGCACTGGTCTGCCCACCCTTCTGGGACGCTTAACGTGCTTCTCAGGCCAGAATGGACGACTTGTTAGGAGTTTGCCTTTAGGATTTTAGCCTAATTGGATCGACAAAGCAAGTTAATAAGCTGTGCATTGTTTTGGGCTTTGTGTCAGTGTCGTAATAACACAGGATTCTTTTGCGACATTAAATCTCACACACACCCCCAACTCACATTGTAAATATAAAAACACACTCCAATAACCAATAACCCATTACTGCTTCTCCATTTTCTTGTATGCTACTAGAGTTAGATACCCTATATTATCAGAATCACTATGTCCACCACGACAATTGTAACAACAGCAGCACCATCAGTAAACCATTTCCAGATCTCACACAAGTCCTCATGTTCAACACCAACCGCTGCCGCTAAACTACCAATTAAGCGAGTCTACAACCCACACAAGCACAAGTTCGTACAGCGCATAAGACTACCCCATGACGACGCCACAACCACCACATCGTCACCGCAGAAAAACCGTGTGTTGGTCAAGGTCAAGATATGCGGAATCAACTACCTTACCGACTTCAACACCACCAACAGCAACACCGTCATACCCGGGAAGCGCATCATCGGGAAAGTGCCGGGGTTCCCCAACGTCAAGTTCCTAGTATACCCCTACATCACTCACACCTCCAGTTCCACCTCAGAGTCCTCAATTGAGTTGGTCCACGGGGAGTCGATCGACGGCGGGATGCAAGACAGCCTCGTGGTGCACAGCAGCCAGTTGATTTCGATCCCGCTCAACGTGAGTCTTCACGACGCATGCTTCATCAACGACATCGCGACGGTGTTGTACAAGTACGTGCACCGGATGCGTCCCGGTCGCACGATCGTGGTTTTGAATGACGTGCGGCGCGAGTTGAACGACGTCTTGGTCGTGTTGAAGCACGCCGGCATGGCCCCGAACAAAGTCGCTATCGTGGACGCGGGCAGCATGAGCAGGAAGTACGTGGGCATGTTTGATGTTGTGTATTGCTTCTGTCGGGCGTTGGCTCGTGAGGCGAGGGAGTACTGTGTGGTGGAGGGAGAAGAAGGAAGGGAGAAAGGCGTGGTTTTGACGAGTTTTGAAACGGAGTGGAGTGAGGTTATGAAGTTGAATAGTGATGATAAACAGCTAACGTGTGATGTGTTGATGATACTATCGAATCTCAATAAGGAGAGAGAGGAGAAGGATAGTAGTGATGGGAAACAAGATACTGATTCCTTGGTTCATTCCACGGCGTCTACGAACTCCAGCACGAAACAGTATCATTACTCGTGGATATGGTACGATAAGGACATCGATTTGCAGAACTATCATAACCTCCACGAGTACGAGGACGATGATGAGGATCTTGACTTGACCGAAAGTGAGAACTACTACCTGAACCACATCGTCTATCAAATGAACCAGTTCCTCAAAGAAAACACGCTCCAACGGGTTTGTTACTTTAACCGCAAACCCAAGAAACCTCTAAATGCATGCATTATATAAAACTGTCTATAAATAAAATAAATACTTTTCTTATGTATGGCCAAGCTCTTTGAAACTATCAGTGAGGATCGACCGCAACTTGTACAAGTTCAACACCCGCAACTTTTCATCTTTCAAATGCGCATTGTCGCTCGATTGTCCACACGGGATCTGGGCTGCCTGTGCATTGAAACACTTCTCCAAGAACCTGATCGATGGGATGGTCCCACCTTCGCGTATAAACAACGGCTCTTGACCCCAGTGCTTCACGATGTTGTTGTACAACACAGAGTACACCTGGTTCTGGTAATCTCCCAACCATGGCTCTGCCTCGTGGAAAATCTCAATCAGCAAGTGATTGTCCGAGTTCAAGTCGGTGAAGTTGGCAGTGAGCGTCTCGATAAGCGACTTCTTGATGACTTCCAAGTCCTGGTTCGGCACGATTCTCATCGAGATCGTGGCGCTGACGAGCTGTGGGATCACAGTGTTGTTGTTTGGGCCCGAGACTTGGATCTTGTGGATAGTCAAGGACGGTTCTTTCCACTTCACCATCAACGTCTTTGCCTGGATACCCAAGTACTCCGCGATCTTATCGTACAACTTCTCGCTGTCTTTATCCAACGGTAACACGTTGTCGTAGAACCCCGGGAGCTGGATCTTTTTCGTCACGGGATCCATCAACTTGCTCAAGATATGCATCATGTCCATCGTTGGCTCGCCCGAAACACCACCGTCTACACCAGAATGCCTATCCGGTTTATCTGACTTGATGGTAACCGACGCGTTAATGACCCCTCGCAACCCGTAGTTCAAACACGGGGTCACGTCGTCTAGCCAGTACGAGTTACTCAACATGATCCAGTCGATCTCGCCAATGAGCCCCCTGTTGTCGCTGATAACCTGTTGGAACCCCACGGACCCGCACTCCTCTTCGCCCTCAATCACAAACACTACGTCGCAGTTGAGCTCCTGCTTGTCGTAGAGCTCCGCGACCGCGTAGATCGCAGCGAGCGTGGGGCCCTTGTTATCGGAGATGCCTCGCGCGTAAAGATTGCCCTCTTTCGCGGTGAGCACAAACGGGTCCGTGCTCCAATCAATCGCCTCGTTCTTCGTCGCGTCAACAACGTCGTAGTGAGCATACCATAACAACCGCGTCTTCTTGGACTTGTCGGTAGATGAATTGGCTTTGAACTCGCTCACGACGATCGGGTTGCCATTCTCAACGGGCAAGAGCTTGGTCTGGTATGCGCCGAACTTGTTGAGGAGCTTGGAGAGGAACTGGGCACAGTGTCGGCTCTCTTCGAGGTATAGCTGCGGGTTCTTGCTGATTGTCTTGAAACTGACGTACTTCTTCAACATGCAGAGCAAGTCGTCGTTCGTGAGGCGCTTGGCGACGGAGTTGTTGGATGACGCCGTGGGGGATGTGACTTGCTCTTTGAGTTCGTTGGGCTCGGATATGTCCCAGAGTGATAAGGACTTGGTGCCTCCGGCGAGTAAATAGGTCTTGGAGTCGATGGAGAAGGTTCTGACGGCGTTGATGATCCCGTCTTCGTCAGGGACACTCATCATGATGATGCCGTCGCAGACGTTGGAGGAATGGGCCATGGTGGAGAACTTGACGAGTCCTGAAGATGAACATGCTTTGAAGATGCAGTTGTTGTAGACGTCCAAACTCAAGACCTCGTCGTAGTTGCCGCTGAATCGGAAAGACCTAATCATCTGTAACGTCATCAAGTCCCACACGTTAATGGAACAATCCCCCAATCCGACATACAACAAAGAACCTTGGATTTTCATCGACAACACCGACTCATCGTTCTCCAAACTAGTGAGCTTCTTTAACGTATTATCGCCAAACGTCCAGATATTAACCAACCCATCACCACCCCCAGACAACAAGAAATCCTTATCGTTCGAGTTCCCAATACTCGTATTATGCACGACTTCCAAGCAATAAACGTACCCGTTATGCGCAAACCTCACGATATCCTCGCTCCTACACTCAAACAACTTGACCCTTGTCTTCTTAGTCGAGCTCCTTCTCAACAAATTATGCTGAGTCTGCAACGTGTTCTGGGACCCCCCTGGGCCCTTCGAGTCAAAGAACTTATCGTACCTGAAATGCGGCAACTTTTCAAGATCATGGTGGTGTTTCTCAATCAACTTCTTCTCGTCCAACGATACATGACACCACAAGATCGACGCGTTCTGGGCGCCGATATATATCGTCGACGTGATCTCGCACCAAAGTATCGAGAAGATGTCCCCGATGTCGACCAACGAGTACACGACATGGGTGCACACACACTCGGGCGTCTTCAAGTCATACACCTTGATCAACGAGTCCGAACCAGCCACGAACAAAAAGTCCTCGTTCTCGTTGAGCGAGATCGCAAGGATCGAGATGGGCTGCTCCGTGCTGCTGCCACACGGAATGATCTTGCTGAGACTGTACGTGTCCATGTTGTACACCAACACCTTGCCGTCCTGGGTGCCACAGTACAACAACTTGTTCTCGGCCAGTGCAACACAGCACAAGATGGAGTGCGTGTGGGTCCATTTGTGGACTAACTGTGGGACGTGCGTCTCATCGTGCGCAACAGTGCTCGGGGACTTCGTGATGCTGCTGGTCGTGGTACCATTGACATGGCCGTTTCCGTTCCCATTAATTATAATCATGCCGTCGGTGGATGAAGACATCTCTAAAGAACACGGGGTCGAGGAGCGGTTTATTTCTACAGCAGGGACGATTTCTGGTGAAAAATTTGAAAAGTGTGGCATTGCAGACGATGATCTTCCCTCTGTTTGTTGTTCTCCATGGAGCTCGGAAGACGAGGAGGAGGAGGCGGTCGACGCTTGGTGATGTCTGTGATTATGTAAGGACAACTCCGCCATACTGAGGTGCGGAGAATTTAGACGGATGGGGGTGTGGCCACGCGGTGTGGATATGAGGTTTTCAGTGGATGGGATGCTACTTATAGGCAATGGTTTCCTGTCGTGTGAGGCGTACTCACTCTCGTGAATATTGTTGTGTGGTGGTATCATTTGTGCCGTTGCTGGTGTTAGATAAGGAAATGCAAAATGATTGAAAAAAAAAATGGAGTGAAAAATCCAAAGAAAAATGTGAATGCTGAAATGTGTGACAAAACAATCAATGAGCTAGGCGATACGATTGAAGAAGAAGAATACCCAATTGAGCCAGGCTTGCTTGTTATGTATCAGCTGTGTGGGGAGGAGTGTTCCGGGAGAACTGTGGCAGCTGAATGCAAGTGTGGTGTTGAGGGCTATTTACACGAGACAAAGAAAAAGTCAAGTTTTGTCATGAAACCTGTGGAGAGATGTTTTGCTGCTGTGTGTTTATATTGTTTAGCGAAGGTCACGAGTTTCCTTGCAACGTCACGTGAGATGGCTCTTAAAGTTTCGTTATAGTACTGCATATAAATAGAGATCACGAGATCTGACTCATCAATGCGTGAGCACTGGTCACCTGATTGTCACTCACGTGCCTGACTAACTTCTTGGCGTTCTGATATTGCTTGACATCAATGCCAAGGCAATCTCGCAAAAGAATGGTCTCAGTTGCAACCACTGGAAATTGCGTTCTCCCCTTTACATAATCACCTGCTGAATATCAGGCGTCTACTGCTTAATTAATCGTAGATTAAAACCGTTAAATTACTCCTAGATATACCCTCCCCATATAATTAATTAGATGTGGAAAAATTTTCCTCATTGAATCTCGACGGTTTCTCTGCTTTGAGTCCCAGCAAGGAAACTCTGAGCGCAAGAGCATAAAGTTCAGACATTCTCTAATTTAATTGGCCATGCAATAGGAGAAGAGAGGAGGAGAGGAGAGAGTGCTTTTTGTGTTAGATTATACCTGAAATTTTTAAGGTCACACGATGTGTTTCTCTAAATAGACAATGCCCGGATTGGCTCTTGTTAACAAACCAACCAGCGGCAAACGTTTTTTAGTGGATGAGGTTCGTTCTATAACTGCAAAGGGGACTATTTTTTTAAGTTATTATTAGAGTGGATGAAGGAATGAGGCATTTTCATAGGAAGACCCAGAGATGTATCAGTCTGGGGGTCTGGACATGGGTGATGGCAAAAAAACAAGACCGTTCTAGAACATCGTCCAGCCGAGGGGACTCCATGTCCTTGCCACTGAGCTGACATACCACCCATATCTTTTCTTTTCGACCCCCGAAGAGAAAGAGAAGGAGAAAGGGCATTGCCATTTTTTTCCTTTTTTTTTAAGGAAGTTACACAATGAGTTCCTGGTAGCCTTTCCCAAGTATCACAAAGCACCCACTGTGCGTTATTCCGTTTCCTCACTATGCCAGCTAGTTTGTGTTTGGTGGGTTTATTATTGCCGTACTGGAAAAATTTTTCCCACATTCAATCCGGCGACTTCACAGTGATGCATCTTTTGTGATTGACCTCATTTCGGGGGCATATATAGGGCAAGCAATGGCCCACGTGGGGTCCCTTTCTCTCTCTCTCTGGGATAGTTTCTTTTTCATCTCAATTTATCTTTCCTATCAACGAGAGATTCACCAATCTGATGATGGTTCTTTGTGTTGTTTTTGATTTTTTCTTGGGTGGGTTTTTTTAGCATCCTAAGTTCCGTAACAAGTTAACAGTCACACGATATTTAACCCTCTTGGGCTGTCCTGTCTTTCGGGCGTTGTTCTTCTATTTTTTTTTTGGATTCTTTCTTTCTTGGTTATATTTCGTTTTTCTTAGCTTCTTTTCACAGCCATCCAGAGTTTCTCTTGCATTCGTTCAGGTTACATTGCTTTATGAAATTCTCACATTCGTTAAAGTTCAACGCTGTGCCGGAGTGGCAGGACAGCTATGTGAACTACCCGACGTTGAAAAAGACGGTGTACAAGTTGCAGCAAGATCAGCTTGTTAATAACGGTACCAAGGAACAGGGTTATACTGTTAATGCCAACCAGACTACACTTAGTGAGTTGGTTGATAATTTCAAGTTGACCAACCCTATAACCACTCCCGTTGAAGGATCGTCGAAGAAACAAGAAGATACCAAGGAAGGAAACGCACTCAAGCATCGATTGACCAAGAACATATTCAACAAGTTTAACAAGAAGAAGAATGGGAGTGACAGTGATATCGAGATTCAGGAGTATACTCACAATGACGACCTGGAAAAGAAACAAGTTGCAGTGTCTAGTGTTGAAGAGTATTCCGACAAGACATCAGACATTAGATCGTTCACCGGTGACGTCGACAACTCCACCACTGGTTCTTCCTCCAACAATAACAACAGTGGCCCCACAGTGATCAACCGTATTTTGGAAAACGACAACGATGATGAGTTCAGTGATCCCAGGTCCTTAACATTCGACCCATTGAAAGTGTTTGGGAAACAGTTGTTGGCCGAGTTGGAAAAGATCAACCAGTTCTACGACGGCAAAGAGAAAGAGATATTGCAAAGCTATGACAATTTGATTAAAGACTTACAGAATAAGAATGTCGACATTGAGGATGTGTTTAGATTCACCCAGGCTTACTATTCTGACCCAGAAGCTATCTACACTGACTCCCACCACCAGTACCACATCACGTCGACATTGTCGAGAACAGTCACCAACGCCAGTGTGTTTGACACCATAAACCATCTTGACAACGACTACGATGAAGAGTTACAGAGACAGAGAAGTCACCACGACTTGGAGAAACAGCCAGTATCCGAAGTCTACGTGCATGAAGAGGATTCTGAAGATGACGACGATGAAGAGATTGGTGCTAGTCAGGATTCCGTTTTGCTCCACCACAGTGACTTTAACGTCAAACAGCAGTTGAAGGTCACGTTGAAGAGAAGAGCAGTCACTATATTCATCAACTTGTCTGAATTGAAGTCATTCATCGAGTTGAACAGAATCGGGTTCACTAAGATCTGTAAGAAGTTTGACAAGACGTGTGGATACGCCATGAAGGAGGACTTCATTAATAACTTCTTGCCCACCTACTCCAGGGTGTTCCGTGCCAAGACTACTGAAGCATTGGACTTCAAGCTCAATGAAATTGTCAAGATCTATGCGTTCTTGACCAACAGGTTGAGTTCTAGCACGACGGTGCAAGACTTGGAGAATGTCAAGACCGACTTGAAGTCCCATTTGAGAGACCACATTGTGTTTGAAAGAAACACCGTCTGGAAGGACTTGTTATCCATGGAAAAGAAGTCGTACAACTTGGACTTGGACAACTCTGCAGTTCAGCACAACAAGATGGGAGATGAAGCACACATCAAGAACTCCATGATGTACATCCAAATGAGACCCATTGCCTTCCCAAAGAACACCTCCATCTTTGGCTACGACCACGTCTCCCTCCCTGAATTCTTCTTCACCAAACAAATGTTAAAAATCGTCATTATCGTCATCACATTCATCATTCTCCTTGCCGTCAAGACCTTCAACGATCCAGTCCAGGGCCGTTGTTTAGCCGTCCTCGTTGCCTGTGCCATGCTCTGGGCCTCCGAAGCCTTACCATTATACACCACCGCATTACTCGTGCCGCTTCTCGTCATCACGTGCAAAGTCTGTAAAGTCACGGGCACAGACGAGCCAATGACGGCCACCGCTGCATCCCTGTACATATTGAGCACGATGTGGAACTCGACAATCATGATCTTGATTGGTGGGTTCACGCTCGCGGCCGCGTTGTCCAAGTACAACATTGCCAAAATCATCTCGTCGTTCATCTTGGCGTGGGCAGGAACGAAGCCACGCAATGTGTTGTTGGCAATCATGTGTGTTTCGTTGTTTTTGTCCATGTGGATCTCGAACGTGGCGGCACCCGTGTTGTGCTTCTCGCTTATCCAGCCTGTGTTGAGAAGTATCCCTACGGAATCACCCGTGGCGCAGATGTTGGTGTTGGGGATTGCGTTGGCTTCCGATGTTGCTGGTATGGCGTCCCCTATTGCTTCGCCGCAGAACGTCATTGCTATTGAGTCCATGGATCCAAACCCAGGTTGGGGAAACTGGTTCGCTGTGGCGTTGCCTGTTTCAATCATCTCGGTGTTGTTGATTTGGGTCGAGTTGATCACGACGTTCAAGATTAAGAATGTCCAGTTGCAGCAGTTCAAGCCCATCAAGGACAGATGGACCGTCAAGCAAATCTTTGTGTTCGTCGTCACTCTCGCCACGATTCTCTTGTGGTGTGTCATGACGAAGATTGACGGCACATTTGGTGAATCCGGTATCATCACCATCATCCCAGTTGTCTTGTTCTACGGTACTGGTTTGCTCAAGGTCGACGACTTGAACAACTACCCATGGTCCATTGTTCTTTTAGCCATGGGTGGTATTGCATTGGGTAAAGCCGTGACGTCCTCTGGGTTGTTGAAGACCATCGCCATGGCATTGCAGAGACGTATCATGAACTACGACGCCTTTGTGGTGTTGCTCATTTTCGGGGTGTTGATCTTGGTCGTTGCAACCTTTGTTTCTCACACTGTGTCGGCGCTTATTATCGTTCCGTTGGTTAAAGAAGTCGGAGACTCGTTGCCTACCCCACACCCTCGTATGCTTATCATGGGTGTTGCGTTGATTGCGCTGGGTGCTATGGGTTTGCCCACCTCGGGATTCCCGAACGTGACGGCGATAGGAATGCGAGACGAGGTGGGAAAGCCGTACGTCACGGTGAACTCGTTCATTACCAGAGGTGTGCCTGCGAGTTTGATCGTCTACCTCTGTGTCATCACGATAGGTTATGGTGTTATGTCGTCCTTGGGTTTCTAACGAACCTTTCATATATATTCTTTGTATAGTAGTCATGAAACAAAAAGCATAAGATCCATTCAGTCTAAGGTATTAACGTGGTATATATTGTAGTTTAACTCTTTTCTATAGTACAAAATTTGGTGGTCTACTAGTCTTTCACACCATACATATTGTCTTGCAATCTTTGGTATGCGCCAGCATCGTCCATTCTCTTAAACAACACAGCCAATCCTGGGGAGTAGGTAGGGTCAGTCAAGATGTACTGCAACCCGTCACTCAAGTACCCTTGTTGTTTGGCAAACTTGTAGTATGGATCAATGGGTATGTTGTCGAGCTCACCGGATTCGTATAATCTGCTCACAACAGTCTGCACCAAGGTGCCCAAATTTGGGTTCTCGAGGACCTCCATCACTGTAGGGACAATAATTCCGGAGTTGTTCAAAGCAATGAGGATGTCACTAATGGAGGACTTGACCAAGGATGACGTAGCAACGGTATTGATAATGTTGTTGACGAACGAGTTGAAAGAACCAGCATACTGGTTGTCATCATCCCTCGTGTTGAGAACATCGTTAAGATAACCATCCAAGGAACCGAAAAACTGCTCTTCTTCTTCATCATCATTATAACCTGCCGCTTTCTTTTCGATAATGATATTGTCCGCCTGCTTGAAGTTTGCTCCTTTGATATTACTCTGGTTCGTGCTGTTCGTGTTTGCCTTACTCGTACTGTTAACAATCAAATCGGCCAAGTACGGAACTGTCAACGCATGGCCTTCGCCCAACCCCATCAACAACCATCCAATCCAGACATTGTTTGGGTTTCCCAAAATCCCACCGACAAAGTCGGCCAAGATGGCATTGTTCGTATTGTTCAACAACAACCCGGTTGCGGTAGACTGGATCAAGCCGGACGCCAACACCGCGTCCAAGAGCTCGGTGGTGTTGATCTGGATGTTTATCCCTTCAAAGGTCAGATTGCCATTCTCAACGGCACCAAGGAGCCCCACTGTGAGGTTGGCCAAGTTGTCCATCTTGGTTTCGGACGAGGTGACGTCCAGGATGATGTCGGATATGAGGCCCGAGGACCCCACGGCTTCGAAAAGGGAGGTGAGTTGAGCAACTTGTGCATCGTCTCGTTTGTCCAAGTCGGACGATAAGGACCTTATGCTTTCTAACAAGTAGTTGTATTTCGTGTAGTCTGGGGAGGGGGATGGTGAGGCTGACACAAGCGCAGGTAAACAGAAGGATACTACTGGGAGTAGGTTGGATAATGCAAAGAGCCTCATGGTGTGAAATGTGTGGTTGAGTGGTATAAGTAGGGATGCAGTTGGTGGGTGTGAAATAAAACGAACTGAAAGATAATAAATGAAGGTATATAGAAGGAAAATAGAAACGAAAACGAAGGGGCCAAAAAAATCTGTACAAAGCTTCGAGAGTTTTTTTTCTTTTTTTTTATTTTGAAGGACTGAGGTGGAATGGTTGAACTTATATATAAGCTTTGACAAAGCCCAATATCACAAAACAAGGGTTATGTGAGTGTGTTTTTAAAATTTCCTTGTTGTTTGGTTTCTGAGTTTATACTTCGTCAGCGGTAGGAAGAAGATTGAGAAGCGGAGGCGGCTGTGTGCAGGAGGTTTTTTCTGTCCTTTTCCTAATTAGGAAAGTTTGTTCCAGAATGTCGTTGACTGTCTTCGCTAGTTTCGGGATTCCTTGTCGACACACGGTTTTATCATTCAAATGGAGCTTGGGTGGATGGCTCCGAGGGAGTCTGCTCTCAGGGTATGGTGGTACGACTGGTGGTTTCTACTCCATCTCTTGGGTTCCGCCCCAACAAATCCATCATCGTACAGCACAACATTATTCAAGAAACCCCAGTTCTGTGTCACATTGTCGCACACACACAAAACACAGTGCGACGACACGGAGGCGAGGGCCAAACTTATTTAGCAGCAACAGCAGGCAGAAAAAAAATCACCAAATTAGGAAAGCAAATTTTTGCTTTTGTCTTTGCTTGACAGAACGGATCTCAGCACTACCAACTGAATAATAGCCCCCCAAGGAGCATTGCTCCTTCGGTTAGGCTTTTTGGATCATGTGGGAGAGATGGAGATCACACACGTACGTACAGGTTACGCTTAACCTTACTACCAACTGCAGAAATTACCAGATACGGTTACGAAATTACTGTCTCCAGTGACGCAGGATTAGTTTGCACTTTATACTTTTTTGTTTTACTATTCGATATTAATATATCCCACAGTTTTTCTATTTTTTGCATCTGCATAAATATTCTTGTACTTTCTTCTACGACGCTTCATCATCACCATCTTGCCTGGATTTAGAAACACACCACCGAGAGGATATTACAGAAAATTTTATTTATTTTGGTCCACTTTTTCTTCTTCACTTGATTATTAGAGAAAAGTCTTTTCTCATACTGTTTGTTTGTTTCCATCCCTAATCACATCATACACAGAAGATGAAGTTTATTGCAACTTTCCTATGTTTATTCATCGCGTTGGCGAATTGTCTACCAGCGACCCCTACCCCAGTCCCCAACACTGACTTCGACTTTGAGGCAGAGATTAACCACTATGGATCAGAGATTAACAACTTTGTGGAGTCCAACTTTGACGGAAAGGCTTTGGCATTATACCATGAAGTCGTCAATGCTTATAAGAACCACTCCCATGACTTTGACACCAAAAGAGACTTGGTCAAGCGTGACAGTGCACTTGAGGCGCAGCTCGAAGCCATCATATTACTAGTCAACAACTCTGGAATCATCTGGGACGTGTTGGATGCCGTGGCCGACGATCCATCCAGATTGCAATCCTTGAGCAACTTGACAACCAACTTCTTGAGAAACCAGAACATCACCATCAACGTCGCCGGGTTGCTCCTGTCCGCCGGTGCCGTCTCCAGCAACCTCAACCTCACCGGTCTCGTCCAAGCCGTCCAAGAATCAGGCTTGGTCACATCCATATTAGACGGCATATTACTCGACGAGAACTTCAGACCCCGCTTAGTCCAATTGATCTACAACGTTGTCTGGTCTCAACGTGACGTGTTGCTCTACGTCTTTGCCCTCATTGCCAAGCGAGACGGCATGCTCATCGAGGATGAAGTCTACACGATGCTCCAGAAACGTGCCGACGACACCACCGGTGGTCTCCTCAGCTTCATCAACAACGCGCTCAACTCAATCCTTTCGTCTCAGTTGTTGGCCAGCATCACCAGCGACTTCTTGAACGCGTTGAACGACTCCGGCGTGGCCGTCTACACCATCCAGCGCTTCCTATCCACCGAGTCCTACATCAACATGACCGCCGTGCTTGCGCGCGACGTTGTCTCGAACATCAACATCGACTTCAGCGGGTTCAACTTGACGAGCTTGGTCGGATCGGCCTTGAGCAACCCTACGCAGATCGCCTCCCTCATTGGAAACTTGTTGGAGGGAGACACGTCCCAGATCCTGGGCATCGTCGGCAAGTACGCGAGCGCCATTGGGTCAATTATCCAGGACTTGGAGGCTACCGGGTTGTTTGCGCAGTTGAACAGCTATGTGTTTGGTGACGACGGGCCCTCTAGTATCGCTGCCGCCTCGGCGTCGGTGGAGAATAACGACAGGAAGGACGTGGCTACGACCAGTGGAAGCTCGTCGGCCACGGGCACTAACAGAGAGTCCAGCAGCGCTACGAACGGTGCTGGTGCGTTGGCCATGGCTAATGTGTTCAGTGGGCCAGATTATAATACCTCCATCCTTAAAGCTTTGGCTGCCATTGTTGGTGGTGCCTTGCTTGTGCTTTAGGGAATTACAGTACACTCAGTTATATAATATCCTTTTCCAGTTATGTTTAATAGTAACTTCTTTTTCTTCCGTAAAGTTCTTCGTCGCCCTTTCTAATATATATAGTTTTCAAATTGTTACTCCGGATCGATCGAAGCTGATTTACAGGAATTGAGACATAACTCTTTTATTGACCACAAACTATATAGAAGGTGTGAATTTTTTTTTGAGGTTTTTGTGTGGTTATCGAATTTAACACATAAATAGAGAATAGAAAGACCGAAAGTAAAACATCATAAGGAATGAAATAATCCAATCAACAATTGGAATTTGTAAACAGTTTGGTTAATACCAGCTAGGGGTAACCATCCTATGGTTCAACTGGAGCTGGATCACCAGTTCCAGGTTCGTCGGTTCCTGGTTCATCGGTTCCTGGTTCATCGGTACCAGGCTCATCAGTTCCAGGCTCATCGGTACCAGGCTCATCAGTTCCAGGCTCATCGGTTCCTGGTTCATCGGTTCCTGGTTCATCGGTTCCAGGCTCATCGGTTCCTGGTTCATCGGTTCCTGGTTCATCGGTACCAGGCTCATCGGTTCCTGGTTCATCGGTACCAGGCTCATCAGTTCCAGGCTCATCGGTACCAGGCTCATCAGTTCCAGGCTCATCGGTTCCTGGTTCATCGGTTCCTGGTTCATCGGTTCCAGGCTCATCGGTTCCTGGTTCATCGGTTCCTGGTTCATCGGTACCAGGTTCATCGGTACCAGGCTCATCAGTTCCAGGTTCATCAGTTCCAGGTTCATCACTTGGACCATCGTCATCATCAGTACCGCTTGGGACATCATCATCACTGCCACCAGTTGGACCATCATCATCACTGCCACCGCTCGGGATATCATCGCCACCAGTGGGAGTGTCATCATCGTCACTAGTTCCAGATGGCGTATCATCGTCCGTGTCTGAGGGAGTGTCATCGTCACCACCAGTGTCGGTTGGGCCATCGGTGTCGGTTGGTGGGATGGTAATAGTGTATTGGCTCGTCAATGTTCTGTCCGGATAAGTAATAAGGGACTCATAGACGTAGCATGTTTCAGTGACTGTCTTTCTACCATGTCCGTGTCCATGGCCGTTCTCAGTGACGGTAATGGTTTCCTTCTTGGTTTCAGTCTTGGTAATTGTCTTCTGATCTGGGCAACCTCCACCGTGTCCACTGCCGCTTCCTGAGCCGCTTCCGGATCCACTTCCTGAACCGCTTCCTGAGCCGCTGCCAGATCCTTCACAAACACAATTGCAATCTCCGCCTCCACTTCCACTTCCAGATCCAGACCCGGATCCACTACCACTGCCAGAACCACTTCCAGAGCCAGAGCCTGAACCAGAGCCACTTCCACTTCCCGATCCGGATCCACTACCTGATCCCGAGCCACTTCCTGATCCGCTTCCACTTCCAGAGCCCGAACCAGAGCCGGATCCGGAGCCTGAGCCTGATCCACTTCCAGAACCAGAACCAGAACCACCTCCATGGCCACCCCCATGGCCGCCTCCATGTCCATGACCACCTCCCTGACCGTGGCCACCACCATGACAGTAAGAATGAGGACAGATTGTAGTAGTAGTGACACCAGGAGGTAACAATTCAATACTCGTAGTTTCACAAACCAAGTAGGTAATGGTCTTGCTTTCATCGTTGACAGAAGTCACAGTGGAGCAATCACTTGGGTGGTAGTCACACGAAACACCAGTGAGTGTGACGCCATCGGAGACTGAGGTTGTTAATTCACAGATAATTGGAGGTTCTGGGGTAATTGGAGGCTGGGTAATCTCTGGTTTACATTCAACCGTAGTAAACGTCGCTTCTCCAAAAGTTGTAGTTCCAAAGCTACATTCGTCTCCTGGAGTAATGCCTGGAGGGCAAGTGGTCAAGGTGTAAGGAGTACTATGGTAGTCGTAAACAGTAGTTCCACACTCTGTTGGAGGTGGACAAGTAGTAGTAAGGAAAATAGCATCCCATTGTCTACTCTGGATCTCCAAACAGCCATTGTCAAGAGTGTGGGTGGTAGCACAATCAAAACCTTTGGAGTAACCGTCAGTGATGAACTTGCAACCATCAGTTGAACAAGTTGTGTACCACCAGTCCATTCCGTAGTAATCAGTCCATAAGTAGTCACAATTGCCTTCAGCACAGTACTTCTTTCCTTCATAGGTAGTGCAATGCTCATCTGGCTTTGGCGGCCAGCCTGGTGGTGGAGTAACAGCAGATTGTGGACAATCGTCAAATGGGATGTAAGTCTCGTAACCATCAGCACTGAAGCCAACATCACAACCAGCATGAGCACTAATAGTCTCGCCATCACTGTCAGTTGGAGTGCCTGGAGTTGGGGTGTCATCATCAGTTGGACCAGGGGTTGGAGTATTGTCATCAGATGGACCAGGGGTTGGAGTATCATCATCAGATGGAACGTCTGGGGTAGGCTCACCGTCATCTGGCGGAGTGCCTGGAGTTGGGGTGTCATCATCAGTTGGACCAGGGGTTGGAGTATCGTCATCAGATGGACCAGGGGTTGGAGTATCATCATCAGATGGAACGTCTGGGGTAGGCTCACCGTCATCTGGCGGAGTGCCTGGAGTTGGGGTGTCATCATCAGTTGGACCAGGGGTTGGAGTATCGTCATCAGATGGACCAGGGGTTGGAGTATCATCATCAGATGGAACGTCTGGGGTAGGCTCACCGTCGTCTGGCGGAGTGTCTGGAGTAGGCTCACCGTCGTCTGGCGGGGTATCTGGAGTTGGTTCTCCGTCATCTGGGGGAGTATCTGGAGTTGGTTCTCCGTCAACTGGGGGAGTTTCTGGAGTAGGCTCACCATCCTCTGGAGGAGCTTCATCATCAGGCGGAGTATCATCACCTGGAGTATCATCAGGCGGAGCATCATCACCTGGAGTATCATCACCTGGGGTGTCATCAACTGGAGTATCATCACCTGGTGGGGTCTCGTCTTCTGGAGGAGTGTCATCAGCTGCCTCTTTCGCCGCCTTTGGTTGTTTGCCTAGGTTAGCAGCTGTCCTGGCCGAACCAACAGCCGCAGCCACGGCACCAGCATCAGTGGGAACAACTAAAGCTCTCGCATCTGGTGGAGGGGCTGCACCGTCCACGTACGAGATGGTCGCTGCCTGAGTAACACTTAAAACAGCAAGTAAAATATGAATGTTCAACATTTTCTCATTGGTATTCGAAAAAAGGAAAAAAGAAGAATTCATGAACTGAACCGTGGAATGGAAATTATGATTTTTGCAGTCATATTTATAGGCAAACAATTTTGGTGTGTGTGTGTGTGTTTGTTGAACTCCCGTCCTCCCAATACGCAAAGTCGTGTGTGTTGAGGGTTCAAGATTTCGCTTGGATACAAAGTGCTGCTAAATTCGTGTTTGTTTTGGTTGCTAAAATTAGGGGCTTTGCCAAGCTTTGTTCGATCTCCTATTAATAGGCATGCTTGTGTTAAAAGCATTTTACCCCAACCCTTGTCACAGTTGGATCAGCGACCAACCCAACCCAATGGGTGTGCGCACACCATTTTTTCCCCACGAAAAAGGTCAACATTGATATTAATTTTAGCATCATCAGCGAACGTTGGTGCTTTAGTCTAGGATTCTAGATTCGATGGTCAGCACAAAGTTTAGGTTCTGCAGTTGTCTCGACCTCGTATTTGACACTATTGTTACAAACCCTTCATGCTCCACGTTCCATGTTCCATAGACATCGTTCGATACTTTCCGGTCTCGTCATTAGTTGTAGCTTGGCGGGAATGATGGGCTGCACAGAGAACTGGTAAGTTTCCACTTCGTAGTTACCACTGAGGCTACCCTAGTGCACGGTACATCTCCAACGTGGTGTTCTATTGCATTTGTAGGGCGACACGGCATGGAAACGAAGCACTGGTGGTCGTACCATCATGGTAATCATATTACTCTCAAAAGTGATTAAGAATCCATGCGTAAAGCAAACTTTAGTAAACCAACGTCTTGTTTACCTCAACCAGCGCTTTTCTTTTTCTGAATGGTTAATTATATCATTCATTGTCCTCTTTGGTGACTATCCGTTGAAGCGGACGGAAACATTCTCATTGGCTATCTCCGCTCTGACCGATCCCAATAGTTGTTTTGCCTTGAAGTTAGTATTAGGGGGTTTGTTGATGTTTACCCATTGGTGTTGATGTTTGTGAGGTTTGTTGAAAATAGAAAATGGGACAGCAAGGAGTCAGACAACCAAACGCATTTGTCTTACTCGTTTTTTTTTTGTGTTTGGCGCGAACGACCGCGTTTGGAAATCAGCCACCAAGAACGCTTCTCCATTTACGAGGTCACATGGTAGCCCGGCTCGACAGAGTGATCATGAACGTAATAGCAACCAAAGTGTGCATACATTCCTTTGGGTACTATGACTGCACTCCTTTTCCCGCGTCAAGTGGGATTAGGAGATAGGAGAAGGAATGGATCCGGAACTACATTTGCTTCCAATTTTCCTATTGGCGGTACGTTTGTGGGGGCAATACGAGCTCAAGGATACTCCAACAATAGACCAAGAGGAGGCAATCTACCGAGGAATATCCTCTCACACTGAACATAAACAAAAGAAAAGTACATTGAGTTTTCAAGGATTTTCTAGAAGCTCTCGAAGCTATGAAAAATAACACAATAATAATAATAACCGAATGTAAAATTGTAAGAGAAAACAAAGAATAGCTAGCGTGGAGCTAGTGCTCAACCAACGAGCTTAGGAAATGTTCGGATCAACTTAGGCGATCATTGTGGTTGGTTATTATCACCTCCAGTGTCACCGCCAGTGTCACCGCCAGTGTCTCCACCAGTGTCACCGCCAGTATCTCCACCAGTGTCACCGCCAGTATCTCCACCAGTGTCACCGCCAGTGTCACCGCCAGTATCTCCACCAGTGTCACCACCAGTATCTGGAGTAGTATTCTCGTCTTGTGGAGGCTGTTCAGTAATATCCGTTTGCAGTGGTTCCTCTAAGTCAGTGTCATTGTCACCACCTGTAGGACTCTCTCCTCCGCCGTTATCGCCACCTGTTTCGGAAGGAGTTTCACCTCCAGTTTCACCTCCCGTTTCCGAGCCAGTCTCGCCTCCGGTTTCTGAAGGAGTCTCACCGCCAGTTTCACTCTCGGTTTCCGTCTCACCACCAGTCTCGGACTCTGTCTCAGTCTCACCAGTCTCGGACTCTGTCTCAGTCTCCTCTGTTTCAGTCTCGGTCTCGGTCTCACCAGTCTCTGACTCAGTCTCAGTTTCACCAGTTTCTGATTCGGTTTCGGTTTCCTCGGTTTCCGTTTCGGTCTCTGTTTCATCACCGGTTTCTGATTCAGTTTCGGTTCCGCCAGTCTCTGATTCTGTTTCAGTCTCCTCTGTTTCCGTTTCGGTCTCGGTTTCATCACCGGTTTCCGATTCAGTTTCCGTCTCACCACTCTCGGTCTCGGTCTCGGTCTCGGTCTCGTCACCGGTTTCAGTCTCAGTCTCAGTCTCGTCTTCGGTTTCTGACCCAGACGGTTCAATGGTAACAGTAAAGTGCGTTGTTATAGTTGAATCAGGGAAGGTAATGTAGGACTCATAGACGAAGCAGGTCTCAGTAACGGTAGCCTTTTCGGTCACAGTAGTAGTTCTAAACCTTGTGACTGTAGGTTGGAAGCCGCCGGCACCACCGCCACCACCTCCACCAAAGCCACCGCCGCCTCCTCCTCCGAAGCCACCACCTGAACCACCACCGAATCCACCTCCGAAGCCACCTCCAGATCCTCCACCAAAGCCACCGCCGGAGCCACCTCCTGAACCACCGCCGAAGCCATTACAGAAGCCACTACCGAATCCTCCTCCGGAGCCACCTCCAAATCCTCCTCCGGAACCTCCTCCGAAACCACCACCGGAGCCACCTCCGAAGCCACCTCCGCCTCCGGAACCGCCACCGCCTCCAGATCCACCTCCACCACCAGCACCACCGCCGGTACCACCGCTGATAGGACCTTTACGACATGAATCATAAGGACAGATGGTCGTTGCGCTTACATGAGGTGGGAAAAGTTCGACAGACGTAGTTGGGCAGACTAACAAGGTGACAGTACCATTCCTAGTGTTCGTGGTGTACGAAGTGGAGCAATTGTCTGGGAGGTAGTCGCATGTAACATAAGTGTATGTGACTGTCTTCGAGACGGAAGTCGTCAATTCACAAACAATTGGGTTTGGAGGAATAATTGGACCGGGAGTAATGCTTGGGTCTTCACAGTCGAGCGTCGTGAATGTCTCTGTTCCGATGGTTGTTGTTTCAAGGGAACAGTTGTCTGGTGGAGTGATACTTCCTGGACAAGTAGTCAAGGTGTACGGAGTATACTCAAACTCGTAGACAGTGGTGCCACACTCGTCTGGGACAGGACAAGACATAGTAACAAAGATCGCATCGAAGTCTCTGGACTCAATTTCTAAGCAGCCGTTGTCAAGGGTTCTAGTGGTGGCACAATCAAAACCAATCGTCTCGCCTTCAGTTCTAAAGGTACAACCATCAGTAGAACAGTTGACGTACCAGTAATCCAAGCCGTAGTAATCAGTCAATACGTAGTCACAGTTGCCGTCAGCACAGAATTGTTGACCCTCCCAAATGGTACAAGCTTGGTATGGTCTTGGTGGCCAGTCAGGTGGCGGAGTAGTGGTGTCTTCTTCTGGACACTCATCCAACAGGATAGTAGTGGTCAAGGTACCACTGGAGAATGTAAGTACACAACCTTCAGCCGTTTCTGATTCCTCTTCACTTCCAGTCAGCTCGTCACCACCACCAGTGCCAGTTTCATTGGCGTCAATGTCGGATACAGTAGTGGCATCATCACGTCCACCACCACCACCGCCATCACCGGTCTCTGATGGGCCAGAGTCATCCGGCAGGGTCTCAACAGGTAAGTCGCTATTCTCGTCTGAGAATGAGATTGTCGCTGCCAGCGTCACAGCTAAAACAGCAAGCAAGATTCGTAACTTCAACATGGGTTATTGTAGTTCGATATTAGATAGTGAATCTTTCTAGAAGCATCTTCAAAAAAATCTAATCCACCATCTGGACATCCCTGGTCTATTTATACCTGAATTGGAGCAGTTGCTCAGCTGCCATCCATGGGATATTCTGATTACCTAACTCACCATCCCTGCCGCCTTTGTTGCTTACTTAATACCTGGAACTCATGGATATTTCATATCCTTAAAGGCTGCTAAAAAGTCCCATTTGGATGCTAAATTTAGGAGGTTATTTGCCAAGGAAAGCCAATGTTGCTTTTTGGTTTCTGTTGATTTGGATTGTTCAATGGGTTCGTGTTTTTCGTTCCTTTTGTTTATATCCGATTACTCTCTCTCTGCTTTACCCCAAATGTTCATCGCCGTTTTTGTGCGCAGTTTTGGGCTCGTAAGTGCAGCACTTTTAATTTTAGAAATCTACGGGGCAGCACTCTTCCAACCAGGGGAGAGTCTAGACTCCTTACGGAGTACCGCGGCTGATGAAACTCGAACTGCATTTAGCTTGTGGCGTCCTCCCCCTGAAAGGTATTGTACAACGCGCCCCCATTGGTGCTTGCATCTCTAAGGTGTGCGCTCCGAAGCGAATCACTCCCCAGATCAATACGCCTCCTTTTTCCCAGGGATGAGATTGCTTTCAATCAGCGATGGGGGAGGCTCAGAGGTTGCATCCTGGTCAGGCAATTTGTTCGAAATCTGTTTTAGCAGCACCTGCGTCAACCTCAACGTATGCACCATTTTCTACCACAGCGTTATTAAGCTTTAAACGCACAGGTACGAGCCGAAACAAGGTAGAAAAAGAAAAAGGTCTGCAGGTATCCAACAATAGATGCATCCGAAAGAATCCCCATCGGTTGCTCTCCCCGTGCTTGATATCTGGGGTCAAACAAGAGACCTTTTTCCTAAGCCCCCTAGGGATAAGAAAAACGGAGCAGCGGTGTGAACGGTTCGATGACCTGACTGAGGGACGGCATTGTAATTACGTGGAGTCTTGTCCCGCTGTCCCGATATCTACGTTTGGGAAGGGATGATCTGATCCTGGATGGTGTTCAGTTTAGTTCAGATACGTTTCCACGGCTGTTGTAAAGATAAAACAGGTTTAACTAGCTTACTTAAGCAATCGCCGCAAGAGTTAGCCACCCAATCAGCGACCACACGCACCACCACTAGCCACCTGGGAAGGACATGGAATCTAATTTTAGATTTCAATGCAGATTTCATGATTATTTGATGATGAATAAGCAACTGAAATAGTCCCAACCATCTCTATTACTCCATCTCCACGTTTGCGGTCATTTCTTTTTCACATTCTTCGTGTTTTTCTTTTGCATTTTGCATCCTATCACAAGTGGGCTTATTTGCTACGCTCTATTGTCTGCATGGCCAAGAGATATTTCATTTCTAGAATAATGGGTTTAAGGTTGCGTATTTGCAATCATTATCGGGGAGACGAATGACCTACAGGCAGTATAGAGGTGCATACATACTTACAATATTCCAATTTCGGGTGTCTAGTTGCAAGATCAGCACGGATGTATACTTTCTTCCCAATCTTTCCGGAGAGGGAGGTGGGGATAACATAAGATTCTTAAGTTTACGAAGTATCGCAGCCAAACTCTATTTCCACCTGGCCAGCCTCGTTTTTCTTAAGCATGGATGAAAGTCTTCATGAGATCTAGTGATATCCAAAGATCAAAAATAGACCAGGATGGAAAACACAAACATTCGTTGATAAGGCACACCCAGCTTATGTCATCACCAATCGTAACCATGGCTATGTTCTACTTGGTTGAGATTCGAGGAAAACGATCACCCTCCTGAGATGGAATCGGAGCAAGTGCAAAGGTTTGGGTCTAGAACAGGGGACTGAGAACTTGAGATGGCCCTAGGTGGCCTTGATAATCCCACTGGATGGAGCAGTCACGTAATGGCATGACTACTACACCTAGTTTTAGGCAGCTTCACTGCTTCCAAGGGGCTTCATCTGGGTGTCATGTGAACTAGTCACGTGTTGCACGTGACTTATCAACCCCTAAGTTTTTTTCTCGCTTTGTTTCCCTTCGGTGCGTCGCGAGGCTTTCGCCGCAACCTCGTGCCACACAAGGAACTTCAGTTACTCTCCTTCTGTCTTTGTTCCTCCGCCGGTTTCTTTTCTAAACTATTCTGATAATCAACCACATCTCCAACTCACACAATTAGGTTACAACTACCAACCTTAATTGACCTTTTCTTTGATCCCATCGATGCCAACGTGCACCATGCCAGAGAACACCCTAGACATACCCACCGATAGAGACGAGTCAGTATCGCCCACTGGGTTTTCCACCACTCCCGAGAACTCCACTGATACTACCATGAGTCACGGTAAACACGACAACCCCAAGGAACTACCCCACATTGACGAGGTCGACGAAGATGACGAGTACCTGGATGAAAACGAGAATGAGAATGGGGATACGAACGGGAGCAGCAGTAAGAACGACCAAGCTCTTGTCTCCCCAGTTACGCCAAAACGAGATACGCCACATAAGAACTTGCTTTCGCATAGCTGGCACTATGCGTCCTACAACGTGCCCCATACCCCGACCAAAAACGACACCGGTTCATCACCAAGCACTCCGCTATTGCAGTCCCGTTCCCAGCCTGTATCAAGAAGGGCGAGTGTCGATGACATGCGTCTACCGAGCCACCAGGAGAAGCTCAACTTTAATTTCAGAAAATCGTTCTTGATCCCTGCTGCCAAATGGGCGTACCTGCCAATTTCCAAAATCAGACGAGCGACGCAAACAATCGTGCCTGACCCTGATGAGCAGTATGTGATTGAGTACTCTGTGTTTAGACCGGTGAAGGGGTTGAAAGAGTTGCGTTCACACAAGGACATTCTTATCCATTTTAGAGATTATGTGGAGCTAGAAACGCATAAACCGTTCGCATACCCTGAGAACTTTGTCAATGAGGGTGATTTCAATGAGTTGATTACAAGAGTTACGAGGATCATTGAGGAGGACAAGATATACCCTGAGAGAATAGCTACCGGGTCATCGGGCAGTTACTTTATTTTCGACATTGATGTGTCGTTGCACAAAGCTGCTATATTCAAACCCAAGGATGAAGAGCCGTATGGACCCTTGCTGCCGAAATGGACAAAGTGGGCACATAGGACATTCTTCCCGTGTTGTTTTGGAAGAAGCTGTTTGATTCCTAACCTTGGATACATTAGTGAAGTCGCTGCTTGTGTGTTGGATAGACAGTTGCAGACGTATATTGTGCCGCATACTGAGATTGTGGAATTGAGGTCACCGACGTTTTTCTACAACTATTGGGATAAGAACTCTGACGTCAGCAAGTTACACAAGAAGAAAGGGTCGTTCCAGTTGTTCTTGAAAGGGTATATTAACGCAGATATCTGGTTGAAGATATACCCAATTCCAGCTGGTGATACTTCTACCTTGAAAAAATCGTCGAGTTTGGAAGTTCCAATTGACAGTGATAAGTATACATTTACGTGGAGCCAGGAATCTATGTTCCAGTTCCAGGAAGAGTTAGAGAAGTTGGTGATTTTAGACTACTTGATGAGGAATACCGATCGTGGATTAGATAATTGGATGATTAGAGTCGACTGGAGATTAATCCTGAAGAATGCCAAAACGAAAATCATGAAACCGACAATCAAAATCGGTGCTATTGATTCTGGGTTGGCATTCCCTTGGAAGCACCCGGATGAATGGAGATCCTTCCCGTTTGGTTGGTTGTTTTTGCCATTGACTATTATTGGACAGCCATTCTCTAGGAAAACCAGAAACCATTTCTTGCCATTGTTGACTTCGAAATCATGGTGGGAAGAAACAGTGCCGAAATTGAAGAAAGTGTTTATGCAAGATAATGATTTCCGTGAACGAATGTGGTTGAAACAATTGGCAGTGTTGAAGGGCCAGGCGTTTAACATTGTTGAGATTTTAAAGTTGACGTATGCTGGGCCCTTGGAGTTGACCCGACGAGAGAATTTATTGGTTATTGACGACATCATGTACATGCCCAATGGCAAGGGAGATTACGATTTTATGAAGTCCTCGATGTACGAAGGAGACATCTTCAAGAGATACAATGTGAAGGGTGGGCAAGATGATGAAGAGGAGCAAGTGGGGCTCATCACCGACAATACTCCATTGTTGCAAAACTCCCATGGATCTTACCTTGAAGTGGTAAGTGAAGCAGCCTGCCAGCCTAATGAATCCGGATTCGAGCGTATGAACAGAGAGTTTGACTTTAGGGGACACCACACCAGCCGTGAAGCAGAAGGCGAGAGTTCCGAAACCAGAGGTGCTGACAAGGGTAAGCGCGTAGTTATAGAGAGATTGATTAAAGAAACTAGCAAACCACCGGTATTCACCTGGTGTTAGCGTTTATTAATATATTTATCCTGAAGTATTCTTGGGAAATCGTCCGAATTTTGCCCCTTGAAATCACTCTTGTCTATAGTAATCAACCCCCTCTGCTCCTTCAATCTGAACTGCACCACTTTCAACAACGGGTACAACACCGACAAGACCGGAGTCGGGACCTTGTTCTTCTCAGCGATTCTCATCGGGTTCCCCAAAATAATCTCCAACTCCATCAATTGCCCCTTCTGGACATCAATCGCCATCGATGGCGTATAAAACAATCCATCTCCAATATGCACA
The DNA here is from genome assembly GCA_030565125.1 of Candida pseudoviswanathii. Classification (NCBI taxonomy): domain Eukaryota; kingdom Fungi; phylum Ascomycota; class Pichiomycetes; order Serinales; family Debaryomycetaceae; genus Candida; species Candida pseudoviswanathii. The sequence goes on from JAJMBE010000117.1 coordinate 36,108, forward strand.
TACTTCTCGACGAACCCCTCATCACACTCTATCCCCTCCGACTTGGCAATCGCAATAACCTCATACATCGCGGGTCTGATCAAGCTATCGTTCCCGATATTCATCTGGATCCTGTTGTTATCGACCTGCACCAACGCGCAAATCACATTGAACACGGAGTTATAGATCAACTTCTCCCATCTCCGTTTCTGCACGTTCGGGTCCAACACGATCGTGTTCTTCTCCGGGTCTTCGTTCTGGTACAACGTGATGAACTCCTCGATCTTCTCCAACGAGTGCGCCTGGCGCTCACCCTCGGGTTTGAAGTCACCAAGGTACACGAAGTCCTTGCCCGGGTTGGTGACGTGTCCGTTGATGTAAGTGGACCCGATGTGGGAGATGCCGCTGAGGATGACGTGGCCCGGGTACGCTTCGAACATGGGGTTCTCGATGCCCAAGCCGTTCTGGAGCAAGATGATGACTTCGTTTCCCGTGACGACGGCGGGCCGGATGATTTCCTCGCATGTCGTGGGGCCGTCGGGGATGTTTTTGGTCGTGACGAGGATGTAGTCGAATGGGCCCTGTTCTTGCAGCGCGTGGGCCACGGAGCGCGCAAGGTGGTGCGGTCTCCAGTTGGTGAGTTTCCCGTAGGTGACGGAATCAATGGTGTAGCCCTCGGCCGAGATTAGGTCGTAGTCGGAACGCACGACGAGGGTCACTTCGGCCTTGTTGTTGTCGGTGAGTGAGAGAGCGGAGATGGCGCCAACTCCTCCGGAACCTACTACTAAGACTTTAGGCTTGGACATTGTGTGTGTGTGGAAGAGGGAAAAAGAAAGAACTGGGGTGGGTGGGTGTGAATGTGGCTAGAGTAGTGGTTTAAATAGTTTGAGCGTGGAGAAAGAAGCGAAAAATGAGAAATCGCCGCCTGCGGAAAGTTAACCCGAAATCTTTCCCAATTTGGACCTACGCGAAACCACAAACGGCCCCAAGAACTAAATTAAGCGCTTATCGCATGTGTAACTGGTGTGTTTTACACTACCTCATCATTTCACTTTTTAGGTTTAAACATCTAGTAATGACTCTACAAACTCCCCATCACCATCGTAATCATAGTACTCTTTGGCCTGGATGACCTTAAGCTCAAAGTATTTCATAGTATCACCGTTGTTCATCTGCCCTGTTATTGTCTTGCCGTGGGCGCCCCCAGATGTCTGCTCTTCATCTTTCAATGCCTGCTGAATGCCCAAGCGATGAGTCAATTTCAAGGTCTTGGCCATGATTGTCAACACCTGGTTCACAGCCCGGCTTAGTCTCTCCAGTTGGTCCGCTACGCCCTTGTTCTTATCCATTTTATCCAACAACAACGCCGAAAACAAGTCCCCCACACCAGTAAAGTATGACTTTATCGTAGGCACACTGAACGTCCTTATGGGCTGGTATTTCGTAGATATCACGCAGTGAATGCAGTCATCGTCGAATATCTCACCCGACACCGACGTCACCACCACGTACGGTATGTCGTAGTCCTCGTGCAAGATCTTGATTGCTTGCACCAAGCTGAACTTATTAATAATCTTGATATTGGTCAACAACTCCAACTCAAACTGGTTGGGCGTTATTATATCCACTATCTTGCTCTTCAAAATCGACTGGTACTCTTTCACACACGACTTGTCGACGTACAAGTAGTTGTTATCACCCATGACTGGATCCAACAAGTACACCAACCCAGGCTGCAACTTCTTGAACTCTTGCACATACTTGCTTGTCATGTAAATCAAAGCCGAATTAGGTATGTACCCTGTGATAATCGCCGAGTACTTGATGTCTAGCCGTATCAACTGTGCTAGGATCTCGTCCAACTCGTCTGTCTGCAACGATGTCCCCATGAAGGAGCCGTATCCAGTATGGTTGGAGAAACTCACGGTATTTATGTTGTCAACTTCCCATCCCTGGGTCTGTAAGGGGAATATTGCAGCTCTGCCACCGACGTAGCCGTGTGCGACATGGGACTGAATAGATAATACTGACTTCATTTGGTGTAGGGGAGCCTGGATAAGTAATTCGATATCTCGTGCGCTTCAAAAATTTTCCTGATCTCACCCCCCTCAGTAGGGAAAAGAGTCAGAAACAACGGCTGGGTCGTGTCAACCTGGCAAAATGCTCTGTAACAGTTTAGTTAACAATGGGATGGGCTCCCACAAGGCTCAGTCGGATGACGCTTTCATCATTGACAAAATGTGGATGTAATTAGGAGATTCATTGAATGGGCAGTATGCAATTACAGAGGATTTGATGGGGAAAGCTGAAGAATGAAAAGTTTGTTTCAAGAAAAACTTTGGCTAGACCCTGCAAGTGCAAAACACATGGAGAAAGTTTGACAAAGAAAAACGTCAAAGTTTAATCAAAAATAATTTCGCTTGCAGCCCATCCACTGAAAACTTTGACAATGTTTTTCAAGGGTTGTACGATTATTGTAGACTACCACTGAGGAGTAAGCCAAATCCCTTCAGCGAAGACGGCAAGAAAGTGGAACCACAGCTCATTGGTTGCATCTCATTGCCATCCCTCCTCCAAAGCAATTATACTTTGTACACTTGCCAATGGGAGTTGATCCCTGAGTTCAATAACCCTCAGATAATTTAGAGTGTCAAGAGAGAATGTGATCGAAAATCTTGAACGGAGTGGAAAAGTTTTGCAACATGGTGCAATGTATCAGATCCACATGACAACATCTTGTCAGAGGCAAGGGATGTCTTCTCTTTGCAAGAAGTATCGTTGATCGACTAGCAAGGGATGGCCCGCCAATCGAAAAACACGTTAAACTCTTTTGACGACAAAGAATAACGAGACGCGACTGGGGATTGTTACACGGGGGGGGGGGGGGGGGGGGAGAAAAA
>JAJMBE010000118.1:0-38774 GCA_030565125.1 Candida pseudoviswanathii
TTCATTTGTAGCAAGTCGTGTCTGAAAGGAATTCCATTGGGAAGTTACACGTGACGGGTGACATATGCCTGAGGATAATCGTTGCAGCATTCGCTAGGAATGTGTACGGGTATGTGACCAGAAATCGAATTTGCACCCGCGTAATCAACCCGTATTTCGCTGGTAAGTGTGTCGTGTGCCTCCAAATATTTCTGCTATCTGGATGTTAGTGGAATTCTAAATTTCGATTATTAACTCAACTCTCAATCCTTCCGCGAATAAAAATAAGATGTCAACGACAAGTTGCCAATGAAGCCAAGTAATCAATAATGAAATAAAAAGGTAAGTTTCAGAATATACGGTATATCATCAAAATGAAGTCTAAAAGCAGAGAAATATAGATAACAGTTCGTGAAGACGTAGTAGAACATCTTTTCTATAAAGTCGTGTACAGAGTACCAAATCTGTTACAACCTGGGATGCGTGAATATCTCCAGCCTTTTTTTGTTCCCTGTAACAAATCCCACCCCTCCATCAACGCATGAACCGTGCTGCCCAGGTACGTGGTATTCTATGCCACACCAATATGCGGTTTTACTCTGCCCAGAGTGTAAGTGGCTTGATTCCCAAACGAGTGGCAATATCAAGAGCACCACTACCACGATCGGGCCCTTTGAAAGCAGTTATGCGACGACCCGAGAAGCTTATAGTACAAGCTGAAGCCGAGCTTGGATCCCCCGAAGACAATGGATATAGTGTCGTCAAAAAAATCGAGCTATCGCGCAGATTGCAAGAGGATGTGTTGTCGCCTTTGACCAAGATAATCAGACTACACCGCTGGTTTATTGGGATACGACGAGAACGGTTCATCGTGCAAAGTGTTTCCAGTGTCGGGAAAAACATCCTACGGTTGACCTTATACCTGTCCACTCTTCTCCTTCCCGGGGGCGAGTTAGACCCTAAACTTAGCAAAAAGGATATAACCCGAATGAATGAATTGGCGGCTGAAATAGTCAGCAAAATATCGAACGCAAGTAACGACTTTGGCCTCAAGATCACAAAATTCGGTCATCCCGTGTTAAAAATTAAGACCACGGAGGGATATCGTGGTGGGTTTATCACACTCACTATTCAAATTTCAACCAAGCTTTCTGAAATGCTACAACAGGAGGAAACCAAAATGGCAGGAGTGATCCACAAACATTTCAAAGACGTGATGCAGGCAAGCTCTGATAAGAAACGGGGTCCGACTTCAAAGGGTGTTTATTATGGCGAGTTGAACAGGGAAGGGAACAAAGTTTATCAACAGTTATTTTTCACCGACTCGTTTGAGTCAAAGGTTTTTGACATTGTGAGGGCGTTAGTTGACCCTGTGGCGAACTTCGAATTGAAAGACGGTGAGACGGGTGAAGCGTCAGCTGAAATTTGCTTTTCTGACAATAAGCTATATTTCACAATCGACACCAACCTTGTCTTGAATCAGTGGAAGCCAAGGGGTATACTCCGTACTGATGAAATGGAGACAGCACGGTTGATGTCATTTATCCTTGGAGCACTTGGAAACCAGAACATAAAATTCAGGAGGGTTACTTCCACAGCCCTAGTATATCCTCGAGGTAGACTATCGATCGAAGCGAATGTCGACATGGAGATTATTGGGGAAACGGTTGTTCCATCTCAAAATGAACGCCTCCTTCGCGAGTTCCATTCGGACATCCTTGAATCGAAGATCCTCCTAGACGCACAAGCAAAAAGGGAGGAGAAATGCTTTAAGTTTTTAAATTTTGACAAGCTAGAGAATATTGGGGTCGGTAGATTCCGTACCAGTAATGGAAAACGCAAAGCCTTTAAAATGCTGATTTCGAGAAAGGAAGCAGGAGGGCAATACGCTCCAATTCAAGGGTTGCCTGATATTCAGGTAACGACATTGGCTGGAAAGAATTTGTCGAACCCCACAAACACAGAAGTTATCAAGCAGCTCGGTATGCTGGTGCTTCGGGAGATGATATTCTTTTGGACCATCTCGGTGAAAAGAGAGAGTGCTTCGAATTTTCGGAAGGTTTCATTGTTAGTTTCTTCATTTCTGCAAGGTATGGGATTGATTGCGTCAGATAACGTCAAGATTTCTGGGTTGAGCGGCACTGAATGCTTCTATGTGTATGTGGGTCTTTGGTATATGGAGGGCAAGAGCATGGTACGACTAACGGAATGGATCAAGGCGCATGCCCGATCTGTTGATACAGCGTTCCATTACGACCGTGACGCGGTCACATCTGGATGGAGGCGAACGCTTAAACAAGTCAATTCAACTCTGGGGTTGAATAGAACAGTATGGTCACTGAAAAAGCACAGACATTTCTTGCACATCGCTCTGGCTGAACTCCCTCGAATTCCAGACCTAAAGCACCGATCCTTGTACCCGTTTCTACGTGTTTCGATGATACACGACGTGACAGACGCCCATGGCGCATTCCTTAAAAACCAGTTAGATTACATGGGAGATGCTCTTATGAAGAGATTCTCCGTTGAATATTTCGTCCAGTTGCTGCAGCAAGACACGCGCTTCCATTGGAGTATGGACGATATCCATTTCATGAATACTAACATTATATTCAGCCAGCTCGCACTATCCTATAAGCTACACAGAGCCGTAAAAGGCGGGGGCCAGTTTGTTAGTGTTATTGGGAGCCAACTCGCTAGGCCCTCAAATTCTTTCAACGAAATGCTAGGTGACATGTTTGAACGACTTGTGGCGATACAATATCTTGATGATCCGGCACGGTGCCGTAAGTGGGTATTCAATATCTACGACACAATCAGAAGTGTCATAACGGTTCACAACGAACACAGAACGTTCTTGGGCAAAGAACAGTACTTAGAAGCACTAGAGCGCTTGATAGAAACCTCCTCCTTGTATAAATAAATTAGACATTGTCATTGCGCCGGTAGCTCGGGCTCGCCTGTTTTTTGGGCCTTTTTGGCTCTAATTAGGATTGTCTCTTTAAACGTCACTTCTTTTCTGCACAACGGACATAGACCTTTGCCCCGCTGGGTGTTTCTGACCTGCCCTCGGGCGTGGGAGCTGGAGATACTTTGGTCGATGCATTCTAGGCAGAATACATGGCCACACGACGTGACGGTTGCCTTGGAGACGTCGTCAAAACAGATGGGGCACTGGATGTCCGCTAGCCTCTTGGTAGTGTTGTGGTCGTCGGCCTGGGCTGGATTGTCGATCAACTGCTGGGTTGCATTTCTGAACTCAACTTCTTCGATATCGTCAACCTCTTCTTCTTCCTCGTCCGATGTGAGACTGATGATTGGGCGCTCTGAGGACATGATGTTTTCTCCCACGGGTATTGTGTGTGTGTGTGTGTAGGCTAAAACTTTTGGGCTTCAACGGCTGCCTCTTGCCTCTCGCTATCTCTCTCTCGTTTAGAGCTTTTTTGGCACTGACTACACGACTGCCAAACACACCCACATCAGCACTTGCTTGGGACTCTATGGCGTACACCAAGCGATATTTGACTACCTTACTGCTCTTCCAATACCTACATTGCATACGAATTTAAAGTTTTTCACTGCACGAGCATGGTCTAGAATTGGAGTCAAGTCAGTTTCCACGGAGTTACATGCCAACCGGTGCATCGGCATATGAACTCAAGAACAACGGCCAGAACATACGGAGCGCCGGACGCAAGCAATGGATCTAACGGGGATAAGACACACTGATAAGACAAGCGATGAGGATTATGCTTATCACCAAGACAAGACACCCACGGGTATAGGCTTCTTCTCTGTCAGAGATCAACACGTAAGCCCATCCCATCCCAGTCCAGCTTCACACCGGCTGAGAGCCTTGTTGAGCGATCGGCAGTCCCATTGGAACGGATTATGAGCATACACGAGTGCACAATGGGCAGCAGGAGAGTGCTAATCGTTGCTACGTCATATGACGTTCACACGTGATAAATTAGCATCGTTTTGTGCAACGTTGGCCGTGTTTTGGTGATGTTTCATTGGTTCGGAACCGGTTGCTCAAAACAGTTACAAAAGCTAGAATCAACCTCATGACGTAGCTGGAATTTTTGGTGGGCTGCTGCTACTAGGGCCTAGATACAGTACAATAGGGGGACAGAATCAAGGAGTGCTAAAAAAAAAAAAGGCCAAAGGGAATTTACACGCTGGAGTGATCGTAGACTGAAAGTTTACATGGTAACGGGGTGGGCGAGAGAGTATGTGAGGAGAGGTGAGATTTGCCATTGCATCGGCATGACTAGCACGTGCGTTTCTGTTCCAAAGAGCAGGGCCAGGGTAGCAAGGAACAGAGAGATGAGAGATGACTGCAAATTTTTTTTCTCTCTGGTTTAGTTTTCTTTGGGTTGCCCGTGGTATCTTGTCTGGGTTTACGCAGGGCCATTAGGTGGGACAGTAATAGTCATCACCAAGAAGTCGCTGAAAGGACGGACGAAGGAAAAGGAAAGAGAGGAAAAAAGAAAAGAAAAACCGATGTGACACAAACCTGTCCAGTGTGCAGATTTAATCCGGTTTTAATAATAGGATTACATAAGCTGGCGTTTCTTTTTTTTCTAAGTTGTGTGGTTTGTCTTTCTTGTGATAAGTTTTTGTAACACAATGATCCGGAGCTGACGTAATCAATGCGATAAACACGAGCACACACCACCACTAACAAACCTAAACCTATTGTGCAAATCTACGAATTAAAAAAAAAAAACATTCTATTCAGCAACTGGTGATATCGCCCATAGTTTAACTTTGCCTGCCCTTGTCCCACGCAGAGCAACTTCATCGTATATTGTTATCTCTCCCAATCTCACCACCACCACCACCATCACCATCACGCCCACCATGTAATCTCTCAGATGGCCATGGGATGAGGTGATCCGAATCAACCTTTAACTTTTTCTTGTTGCACAGCGGCTTGCTACGTTTAAGCATTATTATTACCACGCTCCCGGCATGCAATAGCCCACAAGCCCGACTGTGAAACAGGTTATGACATCATCCTGAATGCAAACAATCCCAGCACTACGTAATCCCAGTGCCTTAGAACCGTCTTTGTAATGCTTTTTGTTCCCTCTGCTAATTACCCTGATAGTAGAAACAAAAAATTTATCTATTGTTTTAGCCTTTGCTGCATTCATGCATATCTTCATACAACAGACATGTATCCAGAGGGTAATTTCTTTTTGACCCGTGTCTCTCCTCACCTTCTGTGTAACTAAAAAAAATAACCAAAAAATCAAAAACACTCCAAAAAAAGAAAACCACAACGTCCCCTTCCCATCTGAAGATGGGATAGCCAACAACCCACCAAAAGCAGATAATAAAAAAAAATTATAAATACTCCGTGGTTTCGCCTCCCTTAGTTGCCAGACATATCACTTTCGTGTTTCCACCCATCATCAACAAACATTCAAATACTCAATTAACACACACACACACACACACAACATGACTAAAACTCAACAACCAGCTGTTTTCTACATCAACGCCGCTTTGTTCGACTGTGATGGTACCCTTGTCAACTCCACCGGTGCCATTTCTGAATTCTGGAGAGATTTCGGAAAGACCAGACCACACGTTGACCCAGAAGAAATCATCAGAACCTCTCACGGTTGCCGTACTTTTGATGTCATTGCCAAATGGTCCCCAGAAGACGCCGATGTCGAGCAAGTTACCGAATGGGAAGGTGCCATCCCAGACACTTTTGGTGAATACGCCAAGCCAATTCCAGGTTCCGTTGAATTGGTCAAGTCGTTTGACAAGTTCTCCAAGGAACAATGCCCTAACGGTAAGCAAAGATGGGCTGTTGTCACTTCTGGTACCTTGCCATTGGCCACCAAGTGGTTGAAGTTGTTGACCATTGAAAAGCCTGACTGTTTCATCACCGCTGAAAGGGTCACCAAGGGTAAGCCACATCCACAAGGTTACCAAGCAGCTAGAGATGCCTTGGGCTACAAGGATGCCCACTACAAAGTTGCTGTTTTTGAAGATGCTCCAGCTGGTATTACTGCTGGTAAAGGTGCTGGCGCCATGGTCATCGGAATCTGTTCTACTTACGAACCAGAAAAGGTGAGAAAGTCTGGTGCCAACATTGTCGTCAAGGACTTGTCCAGCTTCAAGATTGAATCGTACAACAAGGAAACCGATGAATTCAAGGTCAGTGTTGGTGAATACTACTACGCCGATGACGAATTTTTGGAATCATCTAATTAAACTGGGAAAAGGGAAATCTGTATATTAGGGAATCGTTTGACTTTTTAAGACTTTTTAGTTATTAATAGACTTGTACAATAGAAACGAATTATATCTGAAATGTTTGATCTGTAAGTTTGAGATGTTTGATGTGCTACCAGTTGTAGATTTTTTTTTCTCCTTCGCTGTGCACAAGCGATGCCTTCTCTGTATAGCGAAGAGAAAATGGGAAAAAAAAATGAAGTCAAAAATTGTATAGTTGTACCTTGACCAATCCAGCTTAACCAAAATGTCGAAACCAGACTTGTATGACCAATACGTTATAACTTCCCTTCCTCGCACACCTGATTTGACGTTGTCGGAGAAAGTGATCGTACCAAGGATTACGTCCATAGACGCATCGATCATAGACTTGGGGATCTCCAAATCCATCATAGCCAGTCACATCACCCGTCCAACACCTAAGTTAATATGGTCATATGCGTTGAATCCAACGACTTTGGTTGATTGCATGGACGTTACTACGAAAGACGACGTCAAGTACTATGTTTGTGGGTTGACTGATCGTAAAAAGTCAAAATTGCTATTACTTGAAACAAAGAGTTCAGTCACTGAAGACGGCACCACGAATTACGCTACCGCAAACGAAGTGGAATTAAAAGTGAATAGCAGACCCGTGGGGATTAAATTTATGGGCGGTCCGGACTTGATGGTCGTGGTATATGAGAATGGATCTGTCGAGCAGGTGAAGTTTGTCGACAGCCAGATGAGCCTTGGCGACAACAAGTTCACCAACAGCAAGAGCAAGGAGAAGGTTGTGTTTAATGCATTCATTCAGGATTTGGAAGATGAATTGTTGCTCACCGTGTCTCGCGACGCAAAGAATACCATCTACAGATTGATTGCTATCAACCCGGTCAAATCTATCATTCAAATCACTTCTTCTTCCGTCCCACTAATCAAAGATGCCCAATACTGTTACATCTCGGGCACATTATACCAATATTCCAACAAGCACATCGACTCGCTCCTGGTTGCTAACTTCGCCACCATCAACACCATCTGCGTGGCTTCCATCATCGACAATGAAGAGCAGATTGTTTCCATCACAGCTCCTGCACCAGATCGTCTCTTGTTAGGCAACTCAAGCAAGCTTTATTTGGTCAACTTCAAATTTGCATCCCTTTTGTCTACGTTCCAGTCGTCGTCGAGCTCGGCCCACCCCGTCCCAGACATTGTTTACATCAACCAAGTGGTGCAAGTGAAAGGAAACTCGGCCAACTCGTCTGTGTCTATGGCCGTGTACCTCAATTTGAAAAACAAAAACAACAACGTGTACTTGAACGTGATAGATATCAATGTCGGGTTGAACAAGTTGAGTGAGTGCTTGGGCAAGGCTTTGGAGAAAGGCACCACTGAATTCCACCAAATCCCGGAGTTGTTCACCACAGAAGGGCAGGCATCTGGAGGTGCAAATGAAGTGAAAGAAGTGTATGAATTGTTGAAGCAAGCCCAAGAAGCTAAAGACTTGAACAAATGGGAATCTGTCCTTATTCCGTACTTGAAAAACAAGAAAAGCTGGAGCAGCATTAAAAGCTCGATCTCAAAGAAACCCAAAAGAGCCGACAAGGTGTATGAGTTCAAAGAGTTTGAGGACAACACCGATAGGGTTGTTGACATAAAGTTTATTGATTCTGTTTTGAACTTGATCTTCACCAGCGATCCTCCTGAGTTTGTTGACGAAGGCTTTGTTCCGGAATACACATTGATGTATCTTTTGACCAACCCATTGTTCCCACTCAAATTTACTTCCGGGTTGGTGCAGTTGTTCAACGACACTGGAAACACCACTTTATTGAGACAGGCTGTCAACACATTCCCCGGAATCCCATGTCGAGACTTGGTGGTGCAGTTGGTTTACGACAGCGACAACGACACACTCACGGATTTGGTTAACAGAATAGTTGGGGAGTTTTCCCCCAAGGATATCACGGCTGCATTCAAAGAGGTGTTGCAAAGTGAAGCTGATCTGGCGGACGTCATTGAGCTGATCACCAAGATGCTCAAATTATCTGAGTTGAACGCCTGGTACATCATTGAAATTTTAATCGACGTCAACGGATTGCTCAATTGGGATATGATAGATGTTGATGCGTTGAATGAGATTGTCACACAAAAGATTGACGCGTTGACTGTCAACAGTTACAACTTGACCTTGTCCAACCAAGTCTTGTTGCACAGCGAAAAGAAACCTTCGAAGAAGTCGAAAGAACCTTCACAGTTGGACAACATTTTGACTTTGGTCAACAAGGACGACAGCAAAAGGGGAACCTCCGAAGCTGATTCACAACAGAAGGTGCCAATCTATTCCGTTGAAAAGTTAGAGGTGTAACCACATGTATAGTTAGATCGCATACAATATATTTCTTGGACATCGTACACGACTTCAATAGCCAGACGCAAAGAACGACCAAAGAAAAAAAATCAGAGAAGGTCATGGCACTCATCCAGACAACAACCATTAACATACCCACACATCGTTTCCTCCCTCCCTCCATGTCTGCTACGTTATCAGCTTATAGAAACGCGTTGAGAGCGACCAGAGTGGCATTCCGCGGCGACTTCCCTATACTCCAAGCGGCGAGGGCGAAAATCAAAGAGAACATAATAGACAAGGCCCAATTGCAGGACCCAACGGAGATTGAAGAAGCAGTCAAGAAACTCAACGAGGTGAGCCAGTTCTTGATCTCGAATATAGTGCAGGGTCAGAAACAGCAGGATGGCAAGTACTTTTTGAACTTCCACGAGAAGACCGAGTTGGGAGACAATGAGACTATAAAGCAGGGCAAGGAAGAGATGGGTAGTTTGGCCGGTAAGAAGGGAAGCTCGATTAAATCGTGTAGAGACTAGAGAGGTTGTGTATATCCTGTAAATAGTTAATGGTGAACGCTATTTTAATCAAGAATTTGTCGTAAAACGAAATGAAAAAAAAATGAGCGAGCAGAAAATCACGAAAGAGTCATCACATATCAGTGAGGATGCCACCACCAGACCAAGCTAGACGAGACGTTCTTATATCCAAAGCATTATCATACCTACTTAGACATGGAGCCGTTAAGGAGAAGCTCACGATTGACGACCAAGGGTACGTCAAGATCTCAGACATCCTTTCGCATCAACGATTGAAAAGTTTCAAAACAACCAGGGAAGATCTCGACAGGATCGTGCGGGACAACGACAAGAAACGGTTTACTATCAAGGACAACATGATCTGTGCTAACCAGGGCCACTCGCTAAAGACCGTCAACAACGGCAACTTGACACCTATGACATTGGATGAGTTGACAACCCTAAAGATATACCACGGCACCTACAAGAACAAATTGCCCGCGATAAAGTCCAGTGGTGGGTTGAGCAAGATGAACAGGAACCATATCCATTTCACATGCGAAGAGTATGCTACAGGTTCTGGTATCAGGTACAATGCCAACGTCTTGGTTTACGTTGACGCGGCCAGATGCACAGCCGCCGGTATACAGTTTTACAAAAGTCTAAACAATGTGATCTTGTCTCCTGGCAACACAAACGGCAAGATTCCTTGGGGGTTTGTAGACAAAGTTGTGGATTTAGAAGGCAGGCAAGTAGATGTATAGATCACGTCACGAGCACTTTTCTCCGACAAGAAACCACCATTGTGCTCTTCGGAGTATCTATTTTCCTGCTCCTTCTCCGATTCCCCAGCTGTGGGTAAAAATAGAAGCTGAATCAGATATCGGCTGATTTTTTCCTTCCCCTATGGCTTGATGGAATAGACAAGCGGTATGTGCTTCAGATACGAGGCGAGTACCTGAACGAAAGGGGTCAGGTTTATTAGCCGATTAAGTAATATGCCGTGGTAGACTGGTAGCAAACGTTAAAAAGAAAAATTGCAATATAAAACTGTCACTGTCTATTTTTAGGAACGCCTAGGAGTTTATGACACCCCCAACTTAGAAAAACGATACGGTTCCATACGTGCACGTCCCAAACTGCGCTTACCAAAGAACCGGTGATTGTTAATTGCGACGTTTCTCGCTTTCTCCCTGCTTCGCCGCTAGAGTCCAGAATTGGAACAGTTCTAGAAACGACAACGGGCCAGTGGAGTGTGTACCTTAATTTATGACAATGGAGGAGACAAAAGTATAACATAAAATAATAAATCATTGTATCTCATCAACGATTGTTTCGAGACGGATTGTGCGATTTGTGTAGCTGACACAGGTTTTGGCACCCACGTCGTGAAACAACTCGTTGGCTTTCGGGGGTTAGTGTGTTGCGGAAACTGAAACATGTTGTTGCGTAAGGTGCAGTTCAAACACTCGCAGTACGTCTATGCGTAGGAGGGCAGGCGGGGGGTGGGCGAGACGAAGAATCCCTCTCACTCGCACCAGCGCACTCCCTGGCGTAGAGACGCGCAGGCTGTAACTGTACCAAGGGTCACAGCGATTTCAGTTTCAACCGTCACCGCCTGGATTTACCCTTTGTTTCTTTTAGGGAAGAGGTTAGAATACAATAGGGCAACAGGAATCGCCAACTGAAATAGCACACGCTGGGTTTCTTATTTTTTTTATTATGCCTCCGTTTGAATCGCTAACACTGCGGACGAGTGACACGGTCTAAGATGACGAGCTAGTGAGAGTGGGTGTGCGTGTGTGCACCAACAGGCGCGCACGCGTATGATTCTTTTTTTTTTCCTTCCTTTATGCTCTTATTGTTCCATCCTTTGCAGCCAAACACCGACGAAGTTGAACTACAATTTGTTTCGGGTTGTTGTGGAGGTGTTGGGTGGCGACGGTGATGATGGGAAAATCCATTACAACGTCAGTTTTTAGCAAGATGAAACGTTGTAATGAAACCTGTCACAGCAAGATTGCAGGGGGGAGGGGGCGAGCGAGCGAGCGAGCGAGATAGGTGTATATGCGCAGCCGCTTAAGTGTGCATGAACATTGGGGATTGTTTAATTCTAGAATCGATCGATTCTTGTTGTCTCGCCCATAGTTAAAAGGTGTGCATTTTAACCTTTTAGGAAATTTGACTTACGTGGGCCCCACCCTACATCCTGCAGACAGACCCATAGAAAAAAGTCTAGATTTGTAGGGGGGGGACTCAACCGGAACATGTATCTGCATCATCCGAAATTATAATTCAATCACCACCACCCCCCCCAAAATGGAAGATGGAGAACACACCCGCCTGGAAGCCCGGGTGGCTAGAGGGTTTCTACATGACAGGCATAATATCCTAGATGCAACCACCGGTGAAACAAACTAAGCGACGAGTGGAGTGGTTTCTTTTTCCATTCAGGAGGTTCTGTTATTGTGGGCTGGATCAGGGTGTTCGAGATGCTACATTGGGAGCAAAAGAAATGGGCGCATTAAAAAAGCAAAAAAAAAAAAATTCTCTGTGGTTGTGCTTCCTCCCTATTTCCAATTTCTGTTGATTCTGCGTCGATTCACCCAAACTGGCTGCCTTGGGCGTATGACTGACTACGCCCAAACGAAAATAACAACACCCTAATCGAGTCCTTTTTTAGAATGTCTGGCTCCTTTCCTCAGTCGCATCCAACCCACCACAACAAGTAATTACTCTCGGGTAGACGTGCCCCACCCACCGTTAGTTCTAGACACCAATGATCTCTGAACTAATTGACATTGACCTCTCTTCCAGTGCTAATCCCTCGCCCCCTCGTTTTGTGTCCCCTAGGCATTTTTTTTTGCTGTTCCGTCTGTTGCTGTTTTTTGTGTGCTGCATTTATTGCTTCTAGTACAGCACAGTACGAAAGTATGGTACACTATATATAGAACCAACGGTATTCCCAAAGAAAAAATTTCAACTGCGTTTCCACCTGGTTCTTCTCCCGTTCTATTTCGTTTTTAATACCTTTCTACTGTTCTTTTTTAGATTCCTGGTTCTCTTTGGGCAACTTCTCGACAGACCATCACTCTCCATCCCCTCCAAGCCCTTCCCTCACACACAACTAGTTACGATGTTCCTGATGATGCCAAGAGTAACCACTTCTTCCTCTTCAAGCACGTCCCCTGAGAAATCGAACACAACCACAACCACCTTGAGCTCGTTGGACGGCAACAATTCCTCACCCGCCAGCAACAACAGAATATGTCAGTGGTACTGCTGCTCCTGCGGGCAGAGCTACGGCACCGTGTTGTACAAGGACGACTACAACCACTCCTTGCAGCCCGTTGGAGAACCAGAAGCAAACCGCGCAACCACATTAGATTCCGCCAACTACACCCTCGACAACATTAAATACTACAGCCAGGTGGTATACCGCGACCACAAACACGTCCTATCGAGCGGTGGCTCCCACAATGAGTCCAATAATTCACCCACGAACTATTTCAACTGCAAGGACCGAACAATGTCCACGTCCTCTGCCACATCCGACCACGACCACGACCACGACCACCACGCAATCCCAGCATCTACTTCATCTACATCCACCACAAAACACCGACACGACTCTATCGACAACCACTCTCCGGAGAGTCCCACATTCATGCCTCAAAAATCCAATCACATATTATCCCCTTTAAACATCGACCTCAACGACAACCTAATCGACTACCAGGAAAAAATCATCCTCAATATCCCAACGCGATTCACCTGCCACCGATGTTCTCACATGATGTGCCCCTACTGCCCCAAATTGAGATTGAAAGACCTACATTGAATGTAGGTGCCACACTGCCACGAACGCATACACACATCACATAGTCTATATACGCATTAATTACATTCACTTTTTCAATATAATTTCTAATTCGTTCATTTCCTGTCGATGCTTTTCCTATGTAACCACTTGTCTCTATTCTTGACGATTTTAGATTCAGACTTTGGCACAACCTTTTTATTCGTATTCGCCTGAACTTTAACAAACACAGGACCCTTTTTGACAGCGGTTTTTTTCTTTTGTTTCAACAGTCTGAGCTTCTCCTCTAGTATCGCTTTTCTATCCGCCTTGACATCCTCGTCCAATCGTATATGCTTTGACTGCGGCACCGACACAACAGCATCGGACCCCTGTTGTTTCATTATGGATTCGATATCATCAGGCAAGAACTCAGGGAGTTCAATAGGCTGCTTCTTCAGATTGCTCTTCTTCTTCTTCTCTTCTTGTTGCTGTTTGTTACGCAAATCCAACCCCCTTCTTCTTTCTTTTCGTTGCCTCTCAAGCTCTGCTTCTTCTTCCTGTCTCTGTTTCTCTTTGACTAATGCATCCTCTTTGGCTCTGCTTGTGCTTTCTTCTTCTGGGGCATCGTCATCGTCATCGGATTCCTCTTCTTCCTCCTCTTCTTCCTCTTCCGCTTCTTCTCTAGGGACTATCTCATCATCTATGAAATCATCATCGGTGAATTTCTTTCTTATAGGGTGTGACTGGCTTCTCGTAACTACCATTGTGTATATCTAAAGGAGTAAGTTCAGGCTCATCGTGAATCGGATTTTTTTTTTTCAGTTTACTTTTTTTTTTCCTTTGTATTGATTGTCCTCTATAAATGCGATATACACACACAAAATCCGCCAGCCATTTGCAACCAACTTCTACTGCACCCAACTGTTGACGCCAAACACCTGCCATTTGATTCGCGATTTGTCAAACACAACGTTTCGTACATACCCCTTGCGAACTAAATACTGGACTGTGTCTGCAGAAATCTCCATCCCATTCAACACCAAAACATCAATGGGGTTGACAATCAACTTTGTATCAAACATTCGCAACAAACTGATCCCATCAATCTTGTTAAAACTCAAATCTAACATTTGGAAGTTGCTGGAGATTCTTTCCAAGTCCTTGTTGATTTGAATCATCGCCGGTTGGTCGATATCCATATCGTTGAGGTACATCGTGTTCAACAAGGGGCACTTCAGTAGGATATCATACAACGAGATCAGCCTCGTGGAATGAAGGGCAAAGTTCACATAATGTGAGTGTCCGATATTTAAACTTCTGACGGATTTCCCACATATCCTCAATAACTTGAGCAACCCTGTAACGGATAAACAGTTCTTGTACAAATCCAAGTTGTGAATGTTTTTAAACTGCTGCAAATCGCCAAGCCTAAACTCTGTCAAGGAAATTGCACTGATTGCAGATGACTCTCTGAAAGTAAAGTCTTGGAGTTTAAACACTGGTTTGTAGTTGATGATCATCTGTAAGAAGATTAACATGTTGATGTTTAGGTTGTTTTCAAGGTACAATTTCGTCAACTTGGGCGTTCTTGTTAAAAACTCACCAAACTCGGGTAAGGTGGTGGCGAAATCAAAAGAAACAAGCGTGAGTTCTTTCAACCCAGGGAAGTTTTTGTCCAATAAAATCGGGCACGGGTTGTACGTCTGTGTAGAAACAAAGTTTGGGTTGTCAATCAACAACTTGGTGTGGTTCACAAGTAGGAGCCTCTCGAGCGGGTAGTCTTCCACTTCAAGATCCTTAAACTTCTTGAAGATCTTGTCCTGAATAGGCACCAATTCCAACGAACTTTTCTCTGAATAAAGGATCACAATCTCTAGAACTTTGAGATTCCTAAACATGTTCAACAAAGCGCGTCCATAAATGATACTGCAGTTTATGCCAATTCGCAAACTTTCCAAGTTCTTGAAGTTAAGCAACCTCCATCCAAACTTTGCCAATAAATGATAAAATAACTGCAAATTAAAGTGCTTGTCTATTAGGTCGAGATTCTTGACCAACATCCCCGGTTCGCGTATAAGCACTTCAAGAACTTTAAGGAAATGCGCCTTAGTCGCTACATGGTTGATCTTGACTTGCTGGATCAGTTTGGAATTTGAGTACCCACTGATTTTCTTGAACAACCGAGCACCACTAATAAACTCGTTTAGGGAGACGTTTGCCTTGCACCGGAAGTAGTATAGTCTCGGTATCGACGTGAGCGTGTAGTACCACAACTTGGAAACCAGATGCAACTTTAGTACCTCCGCCATCGGTATATCTCGAAATACAATCTCTATCAAGTCAATAGGTAAAAATGCAAATGGGTCTGTTGAGCGCTTGGGTTTCTTCACGACCTTGCTTCTATCCTCCTCAGCTCGTCTCTTTTGCTTTAGTTCACTATTGAGAGCCCGATATTGCATCTTCAAAGACGTAAACAACTTTTCAGAGACGCTGATCTCGTACTCCTTTATTGCCTTCTCTATAATGTACACCCCTTCTTGATAGCACTTGTACGCTTCAACGTTCTTGTCCATGCCCTGTAGTAGTCTCCCTGTTCGCAAATAGCCCTTGCAACCAATCGGCTCTAGCTTGGTCAACTCTCGGCTGTCTTTCAATGCACTCGCCACCTGGCCCAACTTCTCATACGTCGCAGCTCGCTGATCGAGCAATGAGCCTAGCTTGGGATGGATAGTGGGACCGACAACTGGCGATTCACGGAGATTGTTGTCCTTTCTCACTTGTTTGACCATTGACTTGGGAAGGTTTTTCAACTGGTTGATCAACACATTATAAGTGCTCAACGCTCTTTCGTACTCCTGCGATTTGAAATATAGAATCGCTAGCTTCGACTTATCCTCTATTAGTTTCAGATCTGTCATGACGCCAAAGATCTATGGGGAGAAAGGATGCTGTAAAAAAGGGAGTGCAGATTTGATTGACCTGTGTTTGTTTACATACGAGGGAGAAAAAAAAAACGTCCCTCCCCCCACCAAAGCGATTGGGAGACAAGATCCACCCTAACAACCATGTCATTCTCCAGAGTAATTGAATTGATTATCTTGACAGTCGTCATGTTCTTGACGTCGTTCGTGGCGGGTATACTACCTTTGAAACTCACAATCTCCCCGCAATACCTAAAGTACTTGTCGTTGCTCGCCATGGGGATCTTGGTCGGGACAGCTATGTTGATAATTCTCCCTGAAGGCATTGAGATCCTTAGTTCTTCAACTCAGAACATCTCGGGATATGTTGGGTTTCCCATACTAGTCGGGTTCTTGACTATGTTTACTATTGACAACGTGTCTTCTGGCCACAACAACAGCAACAGCAACAAAAACCATACCAGCCTAAAAGACTCCATATTTGGATCCTCGCTCACCCTAGGAATGGTGTTCCATGGCATTGTCGATGGTATCTCCTTGGGGTCGTCCTTTGCCGGCGGTACAGCTATTCCGTTGCTCATATTCACTGCGATCATCATCCACAAGATCCCTACGAGTTTCAGTTTATCTACGATTTTGTGTCTGGAAGGGGTGCCAGATTCCAAACTTTTCTGGCACATCCTCCTCTTTGCATCGCTGAGTCCAGTGGCTACGTGGATCACGTATGTGATTGTCAGCTTGCTAGACAACAACATGGACGTGGTTGTTGGGATATTATTCTTGTTCTCCGCGGGTAACTTCTTGTACGTGGTCAGTCACGTCATGAGCGAGTTCACAACGGGCGATTTCGAGGTGTTGCCCACAAGTGTCGAGAGTGAAGCCAACACTGTCGTCACCAACCCACCCCATTCTAGAATCTCAAAGCTAGAATTTGCATTAGCATTGGCAGGAATCTTGGTCCCTGCTCTACTTAGCTTTATAAAAGAATAAATAATAAGATATAAAATGCGCGTCACGCCATATTTCAGTTGCCAAAATATGGGTTTATATCATCAACCACACTCTCTGAACGGTTGTTCATACGGACAGACTCAAATGCAACCTTGGCAACTTCGTCTGTATCATTCTCCTGCCTCTTTTCTAAATGCTTATCATCTCCTTCTTCGTACGATTTCAATTCTTGATTGGAATAGGTTTCGCTATCGTCATCATACTGATCATCCTCGTCTCCTTCATCCTCATGGTGTTTATCTTCGTGATCTTCTCCTTCCTCATCCTCCTCGTCATCATCATCTGGGTTACCCTCGTTGTTTGACAACCCGAGGTTGCAAAAATCATCGTCGTCACTAGTACCAAACAACTCCAAACTCGTCAAACTCTCCCTATTACCATTCTTCAAAATACCTCTTCTCTCTTGTTCCAATCTCTTGATCAAGTGCAGGTTACTGCCGTTGTTACCCAAATGCTTCAAATTGTAATGCAGGTTGTTGTTGGAGCGCGACAAGTTGTTATCCTTCAACCTGTTCAACCCAATATAGGAGTTCCTCTTGGAGTTGGAGCGGGAAAGACTAGGCAAGTTGGCTCTCTCTCTTTGACTAATCTCGTCTTCGCTTTTGTTGATGATGGCTTCCTCGGCGTTGTCATAGTAAGGATTGTCTTTGTAAGGAATCCTATCTGACACAATCAGAGTCCCGTCATTAATGTTGTTCGTGTAGAATTCAGCCCTGTGTCTGAAGTTGCCGGAACTTCTTGCCTTTCTGATTCTCTGTTTAGAGCTAGCCTCACCACGTTGAGCATTGGAACCTTCCAATTCATCGTTGACCAAAGTTGCCTCTCCTGAAGGGTATCCCTGGTTCATCTGCACCAAAGCAGTTGTGGATATACCCTTCGATAATCTTCTTCTAGGGGTTGTGGCACCACCAATTGGAGCTGGTGCACTATCGGTGGCACTCATCGAGTTTCTCTTAGATCTTGGCTGGTGTTTGTTGTTTGTGGTGGCGTTGGAAGTAGAATGGTGTCTCTGAATTCCCAATGGTCTCTTGTTCCCCTTGAGTGGAGTGTTTGGCGCTGTGTTTGCTTGGTTTTCGTTCATAACTGGCGATGTCACCAAAGTTATAGATTGCGGTTTCGGTTTCGTGTAGTACAGCTGACTCCTCTTGACACCATCGGTGCTGCTACTGCTGCCTGAAGTGATTCTATAGTTGGCTGACGTGATGATTCGTCCTCTCAAAATCGTGATGGCCTTGTCCAATGCAAACTCGACACTGCAGTGATTGTGAATTATAGACACTTTTGGCCACGACGCTTTAGCGCCACGGCAAATGAAGTCAAGAAGGAACTCTGGGTTGGGGTTCTCAAAGACTTTGGTGAAATCGGAAAGTTTGTACTCTGGAAGGATGGTGATATCACCTGAATAGTTTTGTGACAAGATAGAAATCGCTTTGTTTGACAAGTTCTTGTAGATGTCCAACTCATTGAGCAACTGCAAATAGTGGATGGCTTCGGATGAAACAAAGTCGTAGACGTTGTTCAAGAAATGCTTCATCTTGTACGTCAAATCGTTCTCAACGTCACCTCCAATGTTACTCACAGAGACTCTCAAGATTGGCACAACGTGAGGGTTCACTTGCACAGCTATAATATGATCGACATTAAACATTTCCAGCAATCTTGTCACTGGCAAATCGTTATCAACCGAACCATCAACAAACTTCATAGATTCGTCGTTGTTCCACTCGTGGATCTCGTTGGTTTTGGGGTTCTTTTCATACACCGAACACGAAGGAAAGATACCGGGAACTGAACAACTGGCACAGACGGCGGACCAAATGAGGCAGTTTGGTGCTGTCAAATAGTTAAGTAAACGTGTTTGCTCGTGGATGGATGCTGGCGACACCGTGATGTTCAATATCTTACCAGTTCTGTTATACGCTTCTCTGAAGGTCAAATCACCCAAGAATCCAATCATGGTGTCTTGCAACCCTTCGATGTCAAATATAGTACCGTACTTTATCAAGTGTCCCAAATAGTACAACACTTTCTTGAACGACCCCTGGATCTGAGAAACATCGCAGTCGACAACATCGAACACAGTGAACCTCCTCGAAGTAATCGTGTTCAACAATTCAAACGTCTCTTCGTTGGAGTGGCAGCACAAAATACTCGCCACGATCGACCCCGCCGAGGTACCACTGACTATTCTTGGCATTAAGTTGGTCTCAAACAACGTCGTCAAGACACCTATGTGGAAGATACCAAAGGTACTACCACCAGAAAGCACCAAGGCAGTACGCCCAATGTTCTTTCTGGTTTGAATCAACATCCCCAACAAATACCTATCGTCCAAGTTCACCTCGTCGCTGCTTATCAAGTACTCCAATGACAACTGACATTCGTGTATATACTCTTCTATCAAGCGTTTGGTCCCCACATACGCGTGTCTGTAGAGATTTGCGTCTCCCATGTTTCCTATATTTCTCACCCATCTAGTTCTAATGTAGTATAACAACAACTTGTAGTCACGATTTATTCGAGCGTCCCTCATGTCGTTCAAGCTCTTGTATATCAAATCATAGTCGTAAATATCGGATGTGGGGTCGGATTTCCAAGCGTTATTCCCAAGGAGTTCGTCCAACTTTAACGAGGTCTCGTACCACTCGTGGTACGACGTGGTGGTTTTCTGGTACTCCAACAACTCATTAATAATCTTCTTCTTTTCGTCTTGCTCGGGGAAGAGGTTGCCAATGAGCGGCAATGACCGAAGAGAGAACCTCTTGCCTATATCGTGGTTGGGCTTGTTGACATCTGGGTTCAAGGAAATATACTGTTGGAACAATTCTCGGATTATTGCGTCGGTGGACGTAGCCGAGGTTGCGGTCGCGGTGGTGGTGGATACTGGCGGCGCCAATGTCAAAGCGGTACTCATTGCTCTGTGGATGGGAGTAGTGGTGTATGACGTACGGCTGCTGAGTTTCGTGAAGAAAATGCAAAATGATAAAAAAATATAGCTATGTGATAAGGATACAAAAGTGAATAAACAGCTTGCAAATAGATAATAAAGAATGTAGAAAATTTAAGGTGGAGTAGGTACACACAGAGAGAGTGATGATATATCTTGCTTACATAACCAGCCCTTTTTTAGCATATGAATTTTCACGACATCGTACACTTGGTAGCAGTATTTTGACGACACTGCGACATCGAGTATCGATGGCATAGATTTTTTTCACCGAATAGTGGAAAATAGCGATCTCGAAAGTAGGATTACTCAACTTGGAGCTCCACCTAATCGTCCTTCCTCCCAGTATAAAGAGATCTTGTTTTTTGCCGGTTTGATTGGGCCATACAAATTACCAAGGAGGAAACTATTTGTGAACAACTCCGATCTATACCAGTCCATTTCACGAGGTCTTCACCACAAGGACCGCCATCACGCTAAACCCACTCCTGCCCACGTAGGTAAAGCCACAAAGCCACGTACGTGGGATCAAACTATGTTCAAAGTCACTACAATAACCCACGTCACAGACGAAACGAGCAGACCGTTGATCTGTTTGACCTCGAGACAGGGATACAGGTACCTCTTTGGCAAGGTACCGGAGGGTGCACAGAGAACCATCAACGCCATAGGAAGCGAAGTCAAGTACCCCAAACTTCGAGGGCTCTTCCTCACAGGGTCCATATTCTCTTGGTCTGATATTGGAGGCTTGCCAGGATTGTTTTTGACCGTCAGTGATGCCACGAGGAACGGGTTCCGTGTTGTTGGGAATGGGAAATTGTTGTCCTATATTGTTGCAACCTGGAGGCAGTTTGTCTTCCGATCGGGGGTTTCATTAGATGTTGTCGATGCCGAATCGAGGGCAGAAATAAAAGATGATGAGATTGAAATAACCCCGATACTCATTGAACCAGCAGTGAGTGATCCACTTCCAGCAAACTCGAACATAATCGTGCGGCAAGTCAAGAAGTTGGCATCGCTAATGTTCCCGCTAGATACAAGTGAAGTCAACAGCAGAGACCCAGAGTCCTATAAATCAGATCCTTCACTGAAAGATATCCACACACATGTTCATTTACCCAAAGCATCGCAAATCATCACGTCCCAAGCATCGTACTCATATCTAGTGAGGCCCTTACCCGTGCGTGGTGTATTCGACCCGAAGAAGGCAACCGAGCTAGGCCTAAAGCCTGGTCCATTGTTCGGAAAGTTGACCAACGGGAATCCGGTTGTTAATGAACAAGGGGAGACCATTTTCCCAGAACAGGTCGTTGGTCCCGACAGAACTTACCACAAGTTGCTATTCATAGACATCCCAAGCAACGACTATTACGAGAAGACGATAAACTCTGACAAATGGTTTGCCAAAGTCGAGGGCGAAAACTCAGATGATATCGGATTGGTGTACCACTTCTTGGGTGAAGATTTGGATTTCGATTTGCTGCACTACACGGAGAACTTTCTAGCAAAGTTCCCCAGTGATACGTATCATGTCATTAGTCATCCCTCGATGGCCAACAACGTCATCTTAAACGACAAGTTAATTGCCAACACCATCACATTGAAGTCATTGATGAACGAAAACTTCAACCTCGTGAACCTGGAAGAATTCAAACCGTTAACTACGAGCCATATAGAAAGACTCCACTCTTTGCAACAGTACCATATGGCTAACGGCAAGGTCATACCTGACAGTTCGGGAGCAGCTCAAGCCACAAACAAGCTGTTGTATGACACACAAACAGCGCTTCCAGGGACGGCTAACTACGAAGCCATGGAAGCTACAAGGATTGAACTTGATGACCACAGTGGATCATCATTAAAGGACAAAGTGCAGATATGTATGCTAGGAACCGGGTCGGCGTTGCCAAGTATACAGAGAAATGTATTGGGTAATTTGGTCAGAATTCCGTTCGAGCAAGACGATGGGTCCATTACTTATCGCTCGATTGTATTGGACGGTGGTGAGAACACTATAGGAAGTTTGCTTCGTATATTTGGCCACGACAACTACAACCATGTAAAGCAGATATTCCAAGAGTTGTCGTTAATCCATCTTAGCCATTTGCATGCAGATC
Source organism: Candida pseudoviswanathii (assembly GCA_030565125.1). Classification (NCBI taxonomy): domain Eukaryota; kingdom Fungi; phylum Ascomycota; class Pichiomycetes; order Serinales; family Debaryomycetaceae; genus Candida; species Candida pseudoviswanathii. The sequence goes on from JAJMBE010000118.1 coordinate 21,883, forward strand.
ACCATTTAGGGATTGTTTCATTGATTGGAGAATGGTTCAAGCTCAACGACACTTCAAAAAAATTGTACCTTGTGGTTCCATGGCAGTTTATCACTTTCTTGAAGGACTGGTATTCGTTAGAACTGCAATACCATCCGACATTTGATATCAACAGACTCGTGTGTTTCAGTTGCGAAGACTTTATTTTGAGTCGCCGAGAGCCGGAATACGTCAAGCTTAGCATTGATGAATTTGAACAATGCTATGACCGGAAACTTCTACACAAAAACATCCCAAGAGCTCCTAGCTATCCAGTGGAAAGAGAAAAGATAAAGGAGATGTATGACTATGTTGGATTGAATTCCATTGCCACGGTCCGCGCCTTGCATTGTGCGTGGGCTTACTCAAGCACATTCGACTTCAAGTTGAGCAACAAGGGAGAGACGTTCGTGCTTTCCTTCTCAGGGGACACAAGACCAAACCCGAGGTTTGCCCGTCTTGGATTCAATAGCGACCTTTTGATTCATGAAGCGTCATTGGATACCGCTCTCATTGAAGAGGCTATTGCCAAGAAACATTCAGCTGTGATCGAAGCCGTGGCGGTTAGTCGAAACATGAACTGTCCAAAGTTGATATTGACACATTTCAGTACGAGGTACGGTATTTCTAACAATTGTGTTCTTACAAATGAGCTTGAAGGTTGCGCTAACGAGCTCAGCGCGTACCTCAACAACAGTCGAGGCGTCCTGAATATCTTTGAGTCTGATACAGAAAGCAAGTTGAGACTCGAGGACATCGATATCTGGTACGCATATGACTTGCTGAGTGTTCGCTACGGAAAGATTCATACGCAAGAAGAAGTCTGGCCGGTGTTGAGAGAAGTTTTCAAGCTTAGTGATGAGATAGACATTGACAAAATCAATGAAAAGAAAGAGGCCAAACGGATGGAAAGACTAGCATTGAAAGGAAGCAAAAGGAAAAGAAGAAAGAGCGCATAGTAGGTATTTGTAAATAGTATGTATGATTGCAAAAAAATAGAAACCCTTACTAGAGCTACGCGTTAAGAGGAGGCCAGAAAAATTCGTGTCCTCAAATACTCCCATGTCCACACCACATTGCTTCTGAGCGATGGCTCGAAAGAACGACGAGGTAGGCGTTCCGATCCGTGTTTTATCAAGCTGGTTGTTACAGGAAGTGACCAAGTCCATTGCTAAAAACAGACAATATGTCAACCCCATCATTACAAAGAACTTCCAACCTACTGCCATGAGCGTGTCATTCCTCCTACGAATCATGCAATTCATCGGCACGACAGACTCCAAAGATATCACTGCACTTTTGTCCGATACAACCCATCAGATACTAGCCATATTCAAGTTTGATCCAGCAATAGTTGGGTTTGAGAACAAGTACCACCAGAGAATGACTTACAACACCGTGCATCGAATCATCCGTGTCAACAAAGCCAATTTGCGGTTCATGACGACAAAGTACATAAACAAAAACTTCAAGTTCAAATTGGACGGCTCTTTGGATATAGCTGTCCTAGAGATTGTGGATTTTGAGATCTTCTTGATCGACCCGTACCTGTTTGAAAAGTCAATTGAGTATAAGCTAAAGTATGTGTATGATGAAGCTGAGTATACTGCTTTGTGTGGGAAGAAGGCTGAGCCAGACGTGATGAGGTACGATGATGGACTTATAGAGTCGCCATGATGAACTCACGTGTTCCGAATACCAGATCTTTTTTAGGTGGATTCTCCCTTGTTTAAGTTTCTGCATTTTGTCTTTTTTTTTTGCAACACATATCATACTACACCTGTATCCCCCAATAATGGCTGAATCAGATGCAAAGTCAGTACAATTAGGGCGTCATTCGGAAGACGTTCACTCCGATGAAGTCATTTATAGTGCTACGTTGGCGCACAGCGTTCATGAAGACCATTCAATTAGCTCACACAGAGAGTTGGTGTTTCCTTCGTCGGCTAATGGACAGCTTTCTCAAGCGCTTGATTTAGCCCGTCCAGTGTCGTCAAGAGACTTGGTCATACCTCCTACTTCCCAGGAGCAGGCGAGAACCGGATGTCTCAGCTGGTGTGCCAGATGGTTCAGATCTGAAACCTCCCATCGTCAAAGTGACGAACATCTGCCATTGTTGCCCGTGTACCAAGTTCGATCCAACACTTCGCCAGTAACTGGCCAGCGATTCACGGGGAATTTGATGGAGTTTTTGCAAAGATGGCTATTCAGAGTTGTCAGAAGACAATATCCAAACACATTTGCCTGGTTAATGGCTACGTTTTTAACGATCTTTTTGATCTCTGGGATTTTGGGCCTATACTACACGGGCAACATGACGGGCCTTAGCACCCTTGCTAAGACCTTGGCGTGCTCCATATTCCGCCAGTTCCAACCTTCAGACGTCGCGTTGCCTTCTTTCTGCAGAGGGTTATAGAATACCTACTCAATCGCTAATGATATCGTAATGTTTATTTACAAGGCTGGGTTGAATATATATATAATTATAACATTATCGCTCCCCGACCACCGGCACGGTAGACAATTATTTGTACTTGGCGTGGTTTATCACACGTCCCTTTCTATTTCTAATTTGTTCTGGACTTGGAATCAATCTGGTCTTCTTGAACTTTTTCAAACCCCATATAGATTGAGGATTCTTGTTGGACTTTGACTTACCTCTACCACCACCATGTGGATGGTCACATGCGTTCATAGCCACACCTCTGACTTTTGGTCTGAAACCTCTGTAACGACTTCTACCAGCTTTACCCCAGGAGATCAATTGATGTTCCTTGTTTGAAACAACTCCCAACGTGGCGTGGCAGTCTAATTTCACGTAACGATGTTCTCCTGAGGACAACTTGATAACAGCTCTATCCTTCTGCACATTCTTGGACAAGATTTTGGCAAAGGCACCAGCTGATCTAGACAATTGCGCAGCCTTGACCTTAGACAAACCAATGCAGTGGATAATGGACCCAACTGGCATCATTTTCAATGGCATACAGTTACCTCTTTGCAAAATTCTCGCAGACAACAATGCTTCATCAATCTCCCCGTTGTTCGTTTCCTCCATCTCCTTGATGAAATCCGCTGGTATACCTTGTCTAAAACTTTCCACTATGTCACCGCTTCTAGCACCCTGTGGAGCAAGAATGTACGACAAGTTGCCAGTCTCCAAATGCTTAAGCAAGGCAATGTGTCCTGATCTGTTTGGATCGTACTCGATTCTAATAACTTCCTGTTTCCCTGGAATCGAACGGTGGAAATCAAGCAATCTAGCTCTTTTCTTGTGACCACCACCTCTACCACGAACAGTGATTTTACCTTGGTTGTTTCTACCACTGCAGCTTTTCCTGATAGCCACGGTCAACGCCTTGACCGGTTTTCCCTTGTGCAAGTGTTCATGGACTGGCTTTCTGAAGTTGGTGGTACCTGGATGAGATTGATATGGGAAGACGTCAGCATAGTTCTTAATTACTGTCTGCCTTGCATTCAACTCTCTCTGCTTTCGGTATTTGAGGTCCTGTTGTTCCAATTCTGTCAAAGCACACACATCGTCTGATCGGGCAACGGCAGATCTAAATCTTATGCTACCTCCTCTGCAAGTCAATAGACTAGCTGCAGGGATCTTAACGTTCCCCAACCAGGTCTTCGTTACCGGTAACATTCTCATGTGTCTGTAGGGTGGTGCTGTTGGAAAGGCTGACCTCGTTCGTCCTCAGGCTGCTGAAAATTTTTCGTCTTCTATCAAACGATCCAAACACTGGCTCACAGTGCGACTGCCAACAAGCGCAAACAGAAGGAAGGAAAAAAAGTTCAACCACACACATTCACAAAGTCGTGGGCATCAGAACAATTCACGTGAGTATTATTTCGGCCAATGAAAAATCCTCTCGCTCATAGAGTTTTCCATATTGCGAAAGCGAGTTTAGGAGGGAAAAGAAAAATCGAAGAAAAGGGAGGGAAAAAAAAGAGAGAACATCAACTACTGACACCGTCTTTAGAACACCAACAGATTAACCCATTCAAAGATGTCTCGTGTTTTCTTGCGTTCATTAGCATCCGCCGCCAAATCCACCAAGCCACCAGTGCAATTGTTTGGTGTTGACGGTACCTACGCCAATGCCTTGTACTCGGCCACCATCCAAGAATCCGACATGGCCCAAACCTGGAAATCTTTAGAAAAAGTTGAAAATGTCATCAAGGGCGACCCACAATTGGAAGTTGCCTTGACCAACCCAGCATTGACCAAGGACGACAGAGTCGCCATTGCCAAGTCTGTTTCTAGCAAATTGGGTTTGGACAAGACCACCGCCAACTTCTTGAATGTTTTGGCTGAAAACAACAGATTGGGCAACTTCTCCAGTGTTTTCCAAAAGTTCGGCTTGTTGAACGATGCCTACAACGGTGTTGTTGAAGCCAAGGTCACTTCCGCCAAACCATTGGAATCCAAGATCTTGAAGAGATTACAAGCCTCAATTGGCAAATCCAGCTTTGTCGGTGAAGGCAAGACCTTGAAATTGACCAACCACGTTGACCCAGAAATCTTGGGTGGTTTGGTTGTTGAAGTTGGTGACAGAACCGTTGACGTTTCCATTGCCAACAAGGTTGCCAGATTGAACCAAACTTTGAAGGACAACTTGTAAGCAAGACACCCAATAAGAGAATGAATGCTTTAGAAGAGAAAGACTAATTGAAGCAGCCATACCATTACAAAGGATAGGTCAATGCCTTCTTATTTAACTATTCAGCATTGTTAATGAAATCAAACATAAAAAAAGATAAACAAGAGAGGATTATTATTTCTTGAGAATATATATTATTTGCTATAGAATCGTTAGTGGGATGTGATTCGTAGATACAGAGGGGTTGTGGTTAGATGCTTGAACTGTCCTTCCTTTATCTCTTGCACTGTAGGACCCCTTGCTGGCTGCGTGGTTGTCATAAAAGTTGAAAACCAAAACACTATACAGACAACACAGACAGAAAAATTTTCGCCTGCACTGGAATCGAAATCAAAACAACCAGACAGCACCGATAATCAACAACCATTCATACTGCTTTTTTTGTATTACGTTAGATTCACCTGTATTATATTTATTTGTCTGGTAGAATGGAGCGGTCCCAGATATTGACTGAAAGGCAACAGTCCGAGCTAAATAAAGCGATCATACAATACTTACAACCACTATGTTCCCAAGACAACCACGAAGTTCTTGACAAATTATCCACAATACTAAGTATCAAAAATGGCGAACAAGATGGTCCTGCCAATGACATAGTGGATAACTATTTGGAAAAGAAATGGTCTACCGTGTTGCGACTACAAAAGAAGATAATTGATCTAGAGAATGAGATCCATAACTTGAACAACGTGATAAGCACCACGAACTCAGAAACAAATGGAGTTGTCCTAAGTAAAGATAAGATCAATTGGATACCCAAAGGAGCATCGAAGCAGTCCTATCAATGTGAGAATGTGATAACAACGGTGAGGTTACACCCCAACTTGCCTTTGGTTTTCAGTGGGTGCAATGATGGCAACCTCTACATCTGGAACCTATCAAATGACGACAACACCATCCCTGAGAAAAGGATCAAGGCACACACAAGAGCAATCAACAAGATTTGCTTTTCATACACCAAACCGTATTATTTGGCCACTTGTTCGTCGGACTTGACGATAAAGATATGGGATGAAAAGTTCAATCATATCCGTACCTTGAATGGCCACGAGCACACGGTGTCGTCCGTGCAGTTTTCTCCCTCAGATAGCAATACCCTATATTCGGTTTCTAGGGATAAGAACATCAGAGTGTGGGACATATCTCAAGGTGTTTGTTTGAAGAATTTCGTCGGGCACAGCGAGTGGTGTCGAGATTTGGATACTGCTGTGCTGGATACGCAAGGCGATTTTGTGTTGACCTGTTCTAGCGACCAGCTGGCAAGGTTATCGCATATCAACAGTGGAGTCGGTGTGGCGATGTTTGTTGGGCACACACATGTTGTTGAAACGGTCAAGTTTTTACCGAAAGTGCAAGCTAACGAGATAATTGACGAATACATTGCCAAGAACATCGACCAGTTCCCATCAATACCTTCGGAGCTATTGAAAGATCCTATATACGATGAGTTGGGCTTCAAGTACTGTGTTACGGCAAGTCGAGACAACACGATCAAGCTATGGCTCATCCCGCCACCAACTATTATCCCACACAGATCTCCGTTGCCGTCCAAGTACAATAATTCACAGGGTTGGTTAATCGCAGAGCTCAAGGGCCACCTGTCATGGGTGAAATGCTTGCAGATACATCCTAACGGAAAGTTTGTACTCAGCGGTAGCGATGACAGAACCATCAAGTTTTGGGATATATCAGGGTTGGTGCAAACGGGATCTGTTACTGCTATCAAAACTATTACAGGTCATGAAGGGTTCATTAATGACATCGATTTTGCTCGTTTGGTGGAACTGAACCCAACCACCACCAAGGAAACTACGCCAGAGGAATACTTGAAAGACGTAGAAAAGAGAATGAGATGTCTTTTTATAAGTGGAAGTGCTGATAATTCGATTAAGCTATGGAACTAGAACTAAGAAAAACTTTTCCCTGCCAGCATCTAAATAGATATGTATAGAATTGTACCACATGCAAAATAATACGCCACGCCGCTGCCCTTAGATAACCCGGTCGTAGTAAACCAGGTCAAGGAACCCACCTCTCATGGAGTTGTTTACGTTTCTTGCAAACTGTTTCTTGTCTTTAACCAAGACGTTAGCTGCGTCTTTATTCAAAGGGTCGTTTGGGTTTGGCTCCAAGAACAAAATGTTCAACCCCATGAACACCCCATTCAAGTTCAACACGGGTGACCAGTCCTCTCTTAAAATATTAAGGCAAATGTTGCCCTGCAAGTCGATGTTTGGGTGGTATATCTTCTGCAAGCACTTGATCTTGGGTGGGTCAATGGGGAAATTGGAATTTATTTCAATCTTGAACTCAAACTGTCCATTCTTATAGTATCCTTCCTGCGGGATCAACTTCAAGTTGAAGTTGAAAAAGTCGTTGGGGTTCGGGAATGTGACTTTTATGGATGGTGGTAAGTCCAACTCGGTGATATCTTTCTGCACTCGCAATTGCGCCGGTGTGACCTTGGAGTCTGAAGTGGAGGCAGGCCCCGGAGTCGGAGACTGGGACTGGGACTTTGCGAGTCTTTCTTCGTCCTGTTTCTTCTTTATCTCACGTAATTTCAACATGGGTGAGCGTGTGGTGGGGGCTTCCCTTGATAGTGATCAAAGACGGGTCTCGATAGTTTATTATTTTTCTCTCTTTGTTTCATCCTTCTTAGTGTGATTTGTAAGTATCTCGTATGACGCGGGAGATCTGTCACACACACAGAGTCGTTTTTCGCCACTAGTTATGTGGGGGAGCACATCCATTTACTTGTCTATCTAGGCTATGGAAATTAGACATTGGATGTCAGCGTTGGTGCTTCGACTGAGCAACTGGTTCAATTCAGCTTTGTTCTGGGTGGAAGCAAGCAACATTTCATACGGCGATCTGTGTTTGCAGTCGACTTTTATTAGCCATTCGGCTTCAACAAGGATTAACACATCAGGATCTGCAGTGGTGGTGTGGGTGCCTATGTGTACTTCAGCACCATATACTTTGCAAATTCGTTCAAGTTCGTCATTGACGTACTCGGTATCCGCCGTGCCATGAAGGCAATCGATGTAGTTCTTGAAATTAGTCCACAAGGAACGATCCAGGAGGTCATCACGACACTGTCTTTGTAATTCTTTAAACAACACACCCCCGTCATCTAGATATAAAACCTGCGAGTTAATTAGCATCACCCAATGTATGAAGTTGTTTGCATAGTAGTTCATATAGTGAACCTTGCAGCTCCTTAAAGCCCTCGCCACGATCTTCCTGTACAACAGGGCTAGTGGTTGTTGATACACCTGCATCACTGTTAACTTCTTCATCCAATTCCATAGCAAACTACTTTTGTTGATTCTCTTGAGGTGACTAGTTAGAAAACATGACACTATTTCAATGTCAGTTTCGTGGTTGCCCAACTGTTGCACAATATCCTCGTGCAAATTTATGATGCTATGGTGATCGTTTGCTGTGACAAGGTACCCCAAAGTCATCAAGTACAATTCTTCAAGTTGGGATCGCGAGAGTCGGTTAAGCGCTATTTCTCTCTCTAGGTAGGCGTACCAATAATCGTGGCATTGTTTAAACATAGCGAGGTATGACTTCTTCGTGAGCCCAATATCCAAGGTCCCGTTTGCTTCATCGTCATACGCTATGAGCGGGCCATCTTCAAGCGACGGCACTATTTGAACTATCTTGTATAGTCTGTCGGAATTGAGGATAACATCTCGTAATTGGCGAATAATCGGAAGTTTGTCCACCCCTTCCTTGGTCCCCATGGTGGTGGTGATACGGCCAACCCTCTCTCAACATGAAAAAAAAAAATCTCGGCTCAAATGTTTATCATTTCTCATCACAAGACACCAATGACACTCCGCAACCAGGATCTTCTACGAAGCTATGCCACTGATATAATCCCACCGGATGACACACTTTCCGAAGCTATGTACAACAACGTGAAACTAACTCACTATTTCGGAAACCTACCAGCACAAGAAGAACTACCAGACACCCCCGATGATCAACCCTCGACCCAGCTAACCACCCGTAAGCCCACAGTGTCTTCTACCCACTCCGATTGGCAACTAGTACGAACCTTAGCTGGGGCACATAAAGGCTGGATACGGTGCATTGCCATTGACGAAATAACCAACAAATGGTACGTCACAGGGCTGGCTGACTCCACAATCAAGATCTGGGACTTTGAAAACAACTCGCTCAAAGCGATACTAACGGGCCACGTCTTGGGTGTGCGTTCCCTCTGCATCTCCAAGCGATTCCCGTACTTGTTCTCTGGAGGTGAAGACAAGTCGCTTCGGTGTTGGGATCTAGAACGCACAAACTCGCCAGCGGGATGTCAGATCAGATCGTACCACGGCCACCTAGGCGGCGTGTACTCGATTGCGTTGCATCCTGAATTGGACCTTTTGTTCAGTGGTGGTAAGGACTGTGTGGTTAGGGTGTGGGATATCAGAAGCAGGGCAGAAGCAATGACGTTGTTGGGCCACCAGAATGACATAACTTCGATCCAGACTGATTATAGTGACCCGCAGGTCATCACGAGCTCGATGGATGGAACGATAAGACTATGGGACTTGAGGAACCAGAAAACGGAGTTGCTTATTACTAACCACTCAAAGAGTATACGGAGCATGAGGTCCCATCCCAAAGAAACAACTTTTGTGTCTGGTGATGGCAATGGCGAGATCAAACAGTGGTTGCTTCCGAAAGGAGAATTGCTAAATGAGTTTCAATCCAGCCCCAAAGAAACTAACCAAAGAGACAATAGCCGAATCATCAACACCCTATCGATAAATCCTGTGAGCAATACATTGTTTTCCGGGTATGACGACGGCAGACTAGAGTTCTACGATTACATGAATGGCACCTCGCAACAATCTGGGTACTCGCCGTCACTATCAGGCTCACAAGACGACGCTGCGATATACGCGTCCACATTTGACATGTCCGGTTTAAGGCTCCTAACTTGCCACGGAGATAAAAGCATCAGAATCTGGGGCAACTCGTCGTATTAAATATTAAATAATAATAATAATAATAGTCTATGTACACATTACCAACCAAAACGTAATTGGTTAGCGGTAAACAGTGGCGGGGTCCAGTCCAAAAGTTTTGGGTCCAACTCGTGCTTCTTCTTGTCTTTGACTTTCTTAATCAACTTCTCGTACATCGCCATGATTTGATCTGTCAACACAATAATGTGTTGTCCCTTGTAGTATCGCAACATTTGCAACGTTGTAAGGGTGTGCAAAATATCAGTTGTCGTCATGCACGTTATCGACGAAATCTCTTCAATGGTGATTTCGTTGGAAAAGTTGGGAGACACGTTAAGTCCCAGTCTGGTACCAACCCCCGAGGAAGATGCCGTGCCTGGACCGGGGGTTGATGCGGCTGATCCGTTGCCATTTTCCTCTTCCTCTAGTATAACTTGTGGGTTGTTCTTACGGAACAAGCTTGGATTGTTCCTTTCAACCAACAACTTCACCAACGTGTCTGTCCAGTACGCACGATATGATAACAACCCCAAATCAGATAACGGTTTTTCTGGAGACCCCACCTTCTTCTCGACATTCGACAACATGTACGAAAACTGGATCAACAATTTGCCGTACCCTTTCTTTTGATAACACGGTAAGGTCAAGATACATGCGACGTTGTAACCATCAGCACTCTCTTTTTCCTTGGAGAAATACCCCACTATGTGATGACCCTCATCGGATTTGACTGTCATGATGTAAAACATAAACGGGTCGACATCATAATACAAGGTCTTGTGATCAAGGAACAACTTGCTTAGTAAACATAAGTTCCTGCACCATGTTCTCTGTTTGCGTCCGTCAATTTCCCAAAAGCTCACCTTGCTGTCTCTATAAATCTCATTTCCGGGAGGATGCTTCAAAGTGCACTTTGATCTAAACCTCTCGAACTGTTTTCTGGACCCAAAATAACACAATGAGAAATCACAAATATAAATCTCGTCTTCTTCTGTAAGTTCAATAGGATACGGCGAGAAATACCACGGTTCGATAATATGCTCGCCCAATATCACCGCCGAAAGGTTCCTAACTCTGGCCACCTCCAGGTGGTTTTGTGTCATGGACCCGCTCGTACGCAACTTCTTGATCTCTTCTTCTCTGCTGACCTCCTCACCGGGACGTTTCAACCCCTGCACGTTCAAATTCTCCAAATCCATCTCGTCTTCCCCCATAACGGGCTGTGATTCGCTGGGCTGCGGTGTCCCGCTCGTGCTGCTCACGGATGTGTTGTTATTCTTGGACATTTTCGTGGGGCCTTTCGACTTGTTCTTCTTTTTCTGCTTAGCGTCTTTATTATCGGCTTTCACCTCGGGCAAGATCAAGCTCTTGCTGAAATCTATCCTATCGAGCTCGATCCACTCATCCAAACGCTTGTTGAAATCCTGATAATGCACATAGTAAACCTTGCGGCCCTTCTTCATATGCTCTTGCAATATCTCAGCTAGTCTGTTCTCGCCGTCTTTCGAAACATACACCTTACATCCCGGTAGGATGTCACCAGCGGTGAATTTCTGTAGTGTATCCAGCTTGTTGTTGGGGTCCTTATCTAATATCGACATGGGTGTGGACGAGTCCGGCGATAAACTGCCCTCGTTTCCCTTTTTAGTCTCACCAACAGCCATGGTTTCGAACGGTTTTTATGATTGATTCTATTGTTGTACGGTGTGTACCGACCTTCGGAATGGCTTGTTTGTTGTGGGTATTGGGTTTCTTAGAAATCAAAGAATTGAAAAAAAATGTCGTCGTGTGTGGGTGACCAAAATGTGTCACGTGCCACGGAGTTTTCACGCTCATAATTCCTATCACCCCACATAGAGAGGAACCCTGAAAGAACATCAACAGCTACCGTCCAATTCCAATAGAAGCTAGAGTAGAATGGACAACCAACTTCACTCGCCATTTGGTATTGTTGTAAATTGGTATGGCTTTTACTGCAAAGTGTAAATTCCATGCGTTGCATTGCTGGTGTTCCAATTTCACTTGGGTCAAACGCCAATGGGTCGATCGGATGGATGGACACGACAGCAATAACAACACACGCTCCCCGGCAGTACTACTTCTATACAGTTCTTTTCATTGTAACTCTCAACCAGAAAATCTAATAATATTACTAATGCCAATGTTCAAGGTGCCGGCGCAAAAAAAGGGGGTGGTGGTGGGACGAAACATTGATGCTTAAAATGTTTCGCATTTTCCCTACCCCCCTTCCACCCTCGCTCATATTGCGTAGGAAGAATGCCAAATTGGTAAATTGACGTGAATTGAGCCTGAGTGAGGACAATGTCCTAACCAATGAGAATTCAACAAGTGACGATCTTTCGGGGGTTCGCTGGCCGGGGGGGCTCCGTCTTTTTTTTTTGTTCTTTTTGCCTGAATAAGTAGCGTGGTGGTCCTTGTAATCGGCCGTAGCCTCTGGTAGTGCTGGCAAAGGTTGCACCACCGCCCCCACCCCCTTTTTTTTCCTTTGGCTACCTCCAGTGCCGCCCGCCAGTGATCTATCTATCAACTCGTAGTAGAGCAAAGGAATAGAAGAGCAATGGTATAAATGTAAGAAAATCTAGAATTCAGTAGATTCCGCTTGTTAAGTATAAGAATCCCGCCTTTGCTGTGATCCCTTAATTCCAGTGGAGAAAGCAAAAAAAAAAAGTTGGCAGTAGCTTTTCCATTCCATTGCTGTTTTTTTTCTTCCTCTGCTTCCTACAAGTTCCACAATACTGGCGTATACGCTTGATTTCTCACCCACAAACTGAAAAAAGTGTATACTACAATACATCTTTCTCCCCACCACCAGCCAACTCAAGTTTACCAGTTCTGTCAATAATTGAGTTAGTTATCCACACTTATTGTCTTCCTGAGAACCCAATTGATTTCACATTTCGCTTTACAATCCCCCACAAACCTACAAACGCCGCCACAATCATGAGTACTTTACGTCGTAGTGCCAGAGTTGCATCCAGACCAACCAGAGTTCAGGAACCTGAAGAACAAGTCCCTGTTGCCAAAAAAGCCAGAACCACCAAGGCAAAAGCCGAGCCTGTCACTGCTGGATTGGAAATCGGCGACAAGATTCCGGACGTGAAGTTGTTGAACCAGGACTCTGAGGAAGTCAGCTTAGCGGAAGTTGCCAAATCCTCTAAACACTTGGTTGTTTTCGCTTACCCAAGGGCCAATTCCGGTAACCTCAAAAGCGGATGTACTTTCCAACTCATTGGGTTCGAGAACAACTATTCGTTCTTCAAGGACAACGACACGGCCGTTTTCGGGTTGTCTGCTGACAGTCCAAAGGCGCAAAAGACTTTCCATGACAAGCATAGCGCCGAGTTTGATTTGTTGTCGGACCCACAGAGGGAATTGATTGGGTTGTTGGGCGCTAAGAAGTCGCCACTGGGCGTCAAGAGATCCCATTGGGTTTTCGTCAATGGGATTTTGAAAGCTAAGGAGATCCAAGTGTCTCCACAGGAAAGTTTTGATGGTGCTAAAGCCGAGATTGAAAAGTTAGTTAAAGAGAGCAAGAATGGTGCTGAAGCTCCAAAGGAGGAGAACGCCAAAGAAGAAGTGAAGGAAGAGGAACCGAAGGAAGAGGAGCCAAAGGAAGAAAATGGTGGATCCAAAGAAGAAGAACCAAAGGAAGAGACCAAACCAGAGGAGCCTAAAGAAGACGCCAAACCGGAGGAACCTAAAGAAGAAGCCAAACCGGAGGAACCTAAAGAAGAAGCCAAACCAGAAGAGACTAAGGAAGAGGTTGCTGCTGCTTAGAGCGCCACCCCTCAACCAAAAGACCTGTTTTTCTTTTATATTCGTTTTCTTTTTCTATTCTACCCTATGTGTAAGTTGTATTCTTGTGTTATTTTATCTTAGTCAAAAACTTTACTTGTTTTCTAAATGCAAAAGCGGAACTATATATTCCAGCAGTAATCTTAGCGTACGATTGCAACAAGACGACGATCAATATAGCCACTTTACTAGCCCACCACCAATGCTGTATAGCAAACGAACAATAACTAAAATTGAACTCCCACGTATCCTGGCCCTCTTTGAACTGCCCGGTCAAGATCCCCGTCTGTCCGTCATATTCGCCCATCATCGAACGCACGACAATCTCACGAACAGACTGACGCTCCTTCGTGATTCTCTCCTTTGACGCGACCCACTCTCCATTCACATAGTTATACCAGTCATCGCATCCTTCGTGATCATGTCCAGTCAAGATGATCCCGTTCTGGTCCTTGTTGGGGAACACGATATCCAACACTTTCTGTGTAGTATCATACGCCAAGTGATTATGTGATCTCAACTTACCGTTCTTGTACGGTTCACGCTCGTAGTTCTCATAGTACCTGTGTTCTGGTCCATCACGACACAACCCTGCGACTTTGTACATTGGAACATGTGTCAAGAGGATAGTTGAGCCTTTGAAGTTTGGATTCTCGCGATCACGCAAGTTTTCCAAGAACGACCATGTATAGTTCACAAACTCCTCTTGTAACGCAGGACCTTCTAGCGTCAAGGAGTCCAACACGACAATTCTCCATTCCTGAGGAGTTCCCTTGTTGTAGTTGATCACGTAGTTATTTTGCCCGAATAGCAAATGGAACCGTGCCATGTGCTGCCACGTAGCATCTCCACTGTACCCTATATCGTGATTCCCTGTCAAGTTGATAAACAAAGGCTGATTGTAGTTTGGCGTGGACCTATCCTGGTGCACCCAGTCATACACGTCATTGTACACACGAGACTCAAACCGTTTCAATGGGTCAAGCGCTTGCTCGTCCCTCAACCACTGCTGCCAGTCATAATCCTTGTGTTCAGAATGCACAGAAACCACATTCTGCTTGTACTCGTCGGGTTGTGGGAACAACCTTTCCACATACCTATATGTTCTATTATAGAACTCCGAGTCAAGGATCCACTGACTCGAGAACAAATCTCCCATGACCGTAACATGCGACGGGTTCAACCTGTTCTTCATCGTCGCGTAGATATGCCCCAAGTAGTAATCGTTCCCGTAGTTATCCAACCTCTTGATGTACTTCGTCAGGGGCCAGTTTCCGTTGATCTGTGGGTCCCCAAACAACAACATGTGGATGTCTTTATTGTCGGTGTCGACGACCTTCTCTCTAAGTGGAACCAAGTTCAACGCGAGTCGATTGACCCATTCCGGGGATAAGTACTCGTTCAAAAAGTCGTACTTGGTTTTCAATGGAGCTGCCCCGTGCCAGTTGCATTGCTCCGTGGTGTTGAGGATGTCGGGGTAGAAGTAAACAAAGGCGTTAAGGAGCACCGCGCCAATTGTTAGCAAGTCTATGACAAGTTTGACCTTTGGTGAGAGAGCTGCCATGGTGTTGATAAAGGGGGGTTTGATGTTATCTCGATAAAATCTAAAGTTCTGCTGTACTTTTTGCTTTTTTCTTGGTTGTATTTTTCGTTCTGTCCCTGTTGTCCTTCTGTCTCCCTCCACCCCCAGATCGCAGGGCGAGAGAAAAGGCAAGAAGCGTGACGCGGTTGTCTGGAAATAAAAAAAAAACAGACGAATAGAAGCGTGTACAAAACTAAGTATCTATTGCAACCAAATGACTCTACGGTGTTGTTCCTTTCAATGCAGCAAACCTAGCTCTCAACGCATCAAACTCATCCTGGTCTTTCAACTTTGGCTTTGGCTCCAGTTTCTTGACACTTGGCTTATCTGCCAACTCCCCAATTGGCTCAGCCAACTCCTTCGTTCCACCATCACTTCCCTCATCATCATCATCATCTTCCTTCTTCTCTTCTTCAACTTCCAACAAACTCAACCCACTATAAGGAACACTATAAGCCTTAGCAATCTCACACAAATACAAATCCACCAACACTTCACTCGGCGGTTCAATGTCACACCTCTTGACAATCTTCTCCGGCACCTGACCATCTTTATTCTCCAACACACCCGTCAGGAACTCGTTTCCGAATTTAAACATCAAGATATCTTTAATCTGGATCAACTCCTTCAACTCAGTATGGTTCGCGGCGTAGATCACACTACTCACCGCCTCAGCCAAGTTCGTCTCACACGTTGGTCTATCAAGCAAGATCGCAAGACGGGCCAAGAGCAACTCACAGTAAAGCTCCAAGTACTCTAAGAGCTCAATGTATATGTCGTCTCTGATGATGTTCTCGACCCGGATTTTTGCACTCGATTCCTTGCCTTGCGATAAGAGCTCCGAGAGCTGGCGCCGTTGCTGTTTGGTGATGGCCGTTTTCTTCTCTTGCACAAACTTGAGCTTGCTGATTGCCATCTTCAAGGTGGTTTTCAACCTGCTTTGGTTGAGATGTGGTGGGATTGGCTTAGCCATGGTGTGGTGGGTGTTGTTCTTGGGTGGCTGTAACGTGGATGTTGGATTTTTTTGGTTGCCGAGATTTCGTAAGCACCGGCTTTTTTATTAGCAAATCTACAGTGTGCACCAGGAATTATTTCAATTTTTCGGCAGCTGGCATTTTACCGTTCATGACACAACAAACTTTAGTCCACTCTCACAAGGCCAGTACACATTGTAAGATACTGGTAATATACAGGTAGAGAGATACAATTGTGGGCCAAATGCTGATATTAGTATCTCTAGTGTATATTTGCAGAATGCCTTACAATAAAAGGAAACTTTATTTGCAATGTGACGGAGTTCTTACGTCCCGACCCGTACCACTACACACAATCCCGTAGTGTTTTTACTCATTAGAGATAGAAGAAAGGTTTGGCTCGATAAAATTGTCTATTTGCCTAGATTGTTGTGGTGTTGGGAAATTGAATAATAGGTGTCAGAATTGGGTCGCGTGGGTGCAAATTTTTGTTGAAAATTTGTCTGATTAATTGGGTAAATAGATAACTGGGAAGCCTGCAGCATTGGCCCACACTAATTCCAGTGTCTCGAGAATCGAGAGAGAAACTAAAACGAGACATAAAGTACACAAAAATAACAATAACATTCGTCACTTCTTACAATTATAAACTATACGCCATAAGGCTTCTAATGCTGCTACCATCGTGTATATTGAGAGCTATTACGTGTGGTCTGATTGGATGCTTAAGTCGCGCCTCAGTGAGAAAAGTATTGAGCGCGAAAAACTGAGATAAACACTGCTACCAGTTTTGCCTCACTCTCTCTCCATTATTTTTTTGGCGCCCACAGCGATGTATAAAAAC